>JAVJGG010000013.1:24126191-24146938 GCA_035590195.1 Aviceda cuculoides
GTCCCTGCCCATTCTATGATTTTATAATCCCAATATTTGTTCATTACTTAAAACAAACAGGAACAAGCCCCCCCCCCCCCCCCGATCCAAAATTCAGTGTTTGGGGTTATGTAACTTTTTCCTCTTCAATGTAGTTTAATCTATGCTTCAGCTGGATCTTCCTGCCTTCCTGTTTCAGAATATGGAGGCTACACTGCAGCACAAAACCTGGAAAGCTTCATTACTTTCTATCTTCTCCAAAAATCATCATTCGAAAACTGTGCACTGTTGAATAACTTGATCAAATTCTTTCAGGAGCATTTGCAATTGCTAAGGAAAAGCATTTAAAACACTGTCTATGTATTCTATCAAGTGTGTTTGAAGAAATGACAAGGTATTTTTAATGCAGAAGACTCACACTTCTGCAATCTGGGAAATCTATCTCATTATTTTTAAACCCCTTATGCTCATACCCCAAAGCCACTGTTTTTAATTTGACAAATAAACAAGGAAAAAACTTCTAATCTTGGGAAGATATATACCTATTTATATTAATTAATGAAAACAAAGTCTCATCTGGTACTTTCCACTTGAAACTGACTAAGAATCAACTCAAAGTTGCAGGGGAGTTGAAAGAGTTTTGCTAATGATATGTACATGCTTTCAAACAGTTGGAGATCACAAGTTAGTACAGTGGATGCTGGAAACTGCTAATTATAATAGGCAGAAATGTTGATCTACATGTGTTCACAAGCAAAGGCTTCTGAACATAATCCTACCATAACCCAGCAGAAAACCATTCGATAGTGTAGCTCATGTAGGTATTATATTGGCTATGGAGAGCTACCAGGACAAATTAACATTCTCGTTCATATGCACATAGATTAATTTACCAGATCAGTGGGTTTCTTTGTGCAAAACATGTCAGGGTGTTGTCTGGTTAGTTTCTACTATACATGTGCCTGGAGATGAAACCTTTTTTACTTTCTGGGTAAGGTTCCACCACAGAATTCAAACGTGCTCCCAGGCAGCAGGTCTAGCGTAGGCAGGGGTGTGAGCTCACTCAGGCTGTCTGCACATTTTGAACAGTAATTTCGAATGATGTTCACTTGTTCCAAGATATTCATGTCTTTGGCTGTTACTCTTAAATAATAGAGGGTTACTTCCAGCTGTGACTTGTAAATAACCTACAGGCCCAGATTTGTTGTGGACTAAGAAGGCAAAACTATCACTAGATAAAAAACCAGCCATAAGACATGCTAATTGATAGATACCTGTGTAGGATATCCTTCTGCACACCCATTGACTCTGTCTCTGATATCACTACATGGGGTATGTCCAAAAAAGTGTCTACAACTTATTGATAGATAAACTCCATCACTGATGGGAGGTACTAATGCTCTGCACCAAGGAAACAAATGTGATATGTCTCTGTAAGGTAAAATTTGCTTTGTCCACCAGGTAGTGCTTGCATAATCAGTTCCTACACCCGCAGATATGCAGGGTTTGCTGCATCTGTACCTCTGGTCAGGGCAGTAAATCCAACAGACTTAGAACATATCATTATGCGTGTGCAGGTCCTCATGCAACACATACATTGAAAGTACGCACAGACTTCTTTGAGGAAATCTCAGGCAGAAAGATGGGAGCATTTGCTTATCTGTCGTGTTGAGTTAGAACCTTGATTTTGAAAATGGCAGATGATGATTAATAGTCAAAATCTTCTGTGAACAAGAGCAAAATGTACAAGATGTGATCTCCACTGTCAACATGCAAGTATCTGCTTCTGAAAAGACAATCTGCGTTTGCCTTTTCTGAGCTCGTAATTAAATGAAGACTTACTTCAACTTCATGATACTGTTCACAGTTTACAAGGAATTTTTTTTTATCTGATGGATGAGGCTACCTTTTCCTTCTGTTCCAGGATCCTTCAGCCTAAATCTATTTTTATTCCATTTAATTGGAGTAATTCAGAGAAACTTGGAAAGGAAAAAATCATATAAAGAACTAAGAAAAAAGAATCTGGTAATCACACTCTCCCAGCATGGTAAAGTCAAGATACAGTGAATGAACATCCTTTTAAAACTGCATATGGTATTTTACACAAAAAGGATAAAAGTAAACTCTGGGCCTGCTCATTCTTAATAGAAAAAAACAGATAGATGTTCATCTAGTGGCCAGAGTCACCCACCATCAGCTACAAGGTGTGATGGATTTACAATGCTGCTACTCTTCTCCGCACGGAATCGACAATCTTTTCAGCAACAAACAGACCATAGACACATCAAGCTTGTAGCAACAAATCCTGCTGCACTCAGAGAAGATGAAATAAACATTAAATATCCCTGACAGATATTTGCTTAACCTGTTTTTCAACATTTCTAGGAAGGAAACTCCATAAACTTCCAAAGAAGTTTCATAACCCTTACAGGTGTCACCTTAGCTAACTCTTCTTGGCTGACAGTTACTTCTTTTTCTTCTATCAAGAGAGAAGAGGAAATCTGTCTACTACCTTATTAATTATGACTTTTCACACAGTAGAAAACTGTTACCACATCTCCCCCTTATTATTTGGTTTTCTATTTTCTAGACTTTAAAAAACCTAATTCCTTCAGTTATTCCTTATAAATTATGTTTCCCAAAGCTCTTTTCATTCTCACCACTATTCTATAGATCCTCTCCAAACTGCAGTGGAAGCACTTCCAGGAAGCAATACCCAAGTGAAGCTTTCCAAACACTACATTGACTAATCAACTCCCCCGCCTTCTTTAATAGATTCCTAGCAATACATGATGGAACAAGCTTTGCCTTTCTTCATCGGCATTATACTGCTAACCGCTATTTGTTCTCTGACCCACTGTTGATTTCTTATTATTCTTCCCATTTGTCAAGATCATTTTTAATCACAATCCTGTCTTTTGAAATGTTTGCCAAATCTGCACTTGCTGGTTGTTTGGTCAGTCAGTCGGTTTGTTCATTGATTTTTTTATTTATTGCCTCATTATCCTCTAAGTAGTTATAAATATGTTTAGTACAGTTTGTCCTGGTGTCCTGCTAGCTATCAAAGTGAGACCGACCGATTTAGTGTCCCCTGGGTTCTCCTTCTTTTTCATTTCACAACACTGAATTCCTTCATAGCAAGAGCATAGAAACACCATACTCTTGATTCTAGCATGAGTTCCAACTACCAGATTGTTGCATAAACAGAAGAGAGCTCCTTCTTTTCACACAGGTATTCATATCTTAAAACAAGCAACGTCTACTCCAATGTGAAGGAATATTGTCCTGATGCTGTTAGATATATTGCCTGGTTTGAGCATGATGAGATCCTGAGGCCACAAGACCTTTAGTTTCTGACACTTGACTGGGTCTATGCAGGAGAGGAATTTCAGGGTATGCAGGAGTAAATGTTGGTGGGTACAGAAGGAGATCAAAAAGATGTGCCGTTCTTCCTAAAGTGCAGCAGGTAAGTTAACTATGCCTCAAAATGTAAGCATGTAAGCAAAGAGATACAAAAAACTACTTAAATAAAAAAAAAAAAAAAAACCAACAACAAACCATGCCAAGCATTAAGCTCTGAGATTTAAGAAGTCAAATTTTCATAGTGGAAATAACAATAGCATGGGTAGAGTACACTCTGGAATTAACTTGCTCATATTCCTGAACTGTGTACTGCTTAAATATGTAATGCCACTGAAAGCAGAAAAAATGCAGAAAACACTCACATCCATTTTTCCTTCTTGAAATGAAAGGTTTAATTTAATTAATTAATTTAACTGACTGAAGAATTCTGTTCTACAGAGTAAAATTTCAGTGGACATTTTGGAGATTAATGTTAAAAATACAGACTATGAAGAACATTTGAAAGCAGGAAAACTATTTAATTATAACAAGTGTAAGATGCCAGTCTGGTTTGTAAAATCACTTTGACACCATCCCCATAATTTATACATAATTGAAATAATTGGATTTTTAACAAAATTCAATCAGTACTTTTATTAGTGTTAAGGGCATGTTAATTTTAATCAGCTGATAATTAAAGGCTTAGCTTATTGTTCTGTAACATCAAGACATCCATTCTTTCCTCACTTATAGAAGATAATGATTTTGTCTTCAAAACACTCAGTTCCATACATAACATTACCATAAATTACTGCACAGATTAAAAAGAATAACAAAAAAATTAACCTTAGAGGTGATCAGCTGGCTAGAAACATACAATGACAAAAAGAGCAGTGCATTAGGTTTTCCATGAAAATTTGGCATTCTGATTTCTGAAATATCCAGTCTTCATGAAATGTACAATATTGATAGCTTAGTAAAAGTTACCTCAGGACACTGTATTTGTCCAGCTCTTTGTAAGGAAACATAAGCAGATAGCAATAGTTTATAAAAGAATACACAATAGAAATTATCAAACAAGAAATCTTCAGCTATTTAAAGGATTTTACTGAGTAAAATTAATTCCACTTACAAAATATCTATTAAGCAACCAGACTGCAAGGAAGCTGTGGAAATTAAATCTTCCTTAAGAGCCATAGTTAGGGTAGAGCACATTTCCTCCCAAGCTGAGATTGTATTACAGTCAAGGTCTCTTGGGTCCACTTGGTCTATGTAAAGAAAGTCTAAGACGTTTCTCCTATTCTACTGATAGAAATAAAAGTTTTGTTACCTAGTTACTTAGCTTTGCCACACTTAAAATGTCACACTGAGAATCTGAAATACCCATGATTGTCATACCTAAATGTTGGAACACCCTACATCCATGTTAGTCTGAGGAAATCACTGCACAGAAAAGAGAGAGCAAATTAATTAATTTTGAGCCTCGTACTACCCTCCTTCAACACATCTCACTGTCCCTCCAGCATGACATGGTCTTTTGTCTCTTCTTATTTATAGGCAACTTTATCCACACCCACAGTCAAAGGTGCTGGTAGTCCTTCACTATAAATTTAAGAAACAAAATGGGAGATATGCTTCTAATCTAAAATAAACTCTTTGAGGTGGATAGGTAGTGCAGCACAATCATAGATCAAACAAGCCAGGTAGACTGATCACGAGCAGCTAGTAATCTCCAATTAATTTCGGTCTGACAGTTACCAAAGTAACAAGAGAAGTGTAAAGGGAATGCTCACGCAACATAAAAAGTTGTCAAATACAGTCCATACATTTTAAAAAGTCTTTTTGTACTTTTGGACAGTTTTGATTTGCATGTTGGAATACAGGTGTAGATAGGAATCCACTTGTGGAATCTTTCTTTGTGAGCCAAATTTTTTTACCATATATTAGAAATTTTTTATCAGTATGCATGCATTTTTTTAAGAACAGGAGACTGCTTTGCTTTCTGTTCTAGCTTTTATTTCTGCTTTGCCTCCTTGCTATTATGCCTAATTCTGTCTTAAGTTAGACAGAAGCAGAGGTTAGTAGTGCCATCTTATACATTATAATGATGTATTTAGGAAAAAAAAAAAAACATTTTCTGAATCACTTAGTGAAAAAGCACATTTAGGTTAGAACCTACCTGACTGAAAGGAGGTATGCAATTGAAAGCTTCTATATAATAGGAAGATCCTGACCACAAACAAGAAATAGAGGTCAGATTTCCTCACCTTTTAATATTGTTCCCAGCCCTTAATGTAAGAACGAGGGCTAAATAAAAGTCCTATTTACTGCTGTAACGAGCATAAGTAAAAACTTCTATCTGAAAATAGGTGTACAGAGTCAACATAGTCTCAGTCTGAGGAGTTTCTGTATTGAGCCTTAAGAACAGTACAGAGACATTCAAACTGCGAACGCATCTTTTGACAGTTCTCGTGTTTGGTATTACAGAAATTTTGTGGTGGTATTAGTTTAAAGAAAGGCTAAAGTAATGAACATCAGAGTGAGCAGGCAAACAAGTACAGTGGAGGATATCATGTGAGAAAACAGATGGTTGCTGAAAATTTTGTACAACATCACAAATGTCATACATGCTCCCCAGGCTGTTGAAAAGACATCTTTTAACTAATTAGATTCATATAATTAGTTAAAACCTAGTTTTTCTAAGTATATAGCTATACTATTTAAGGCATAGAGGCCACTCATTTTACCCTGTCTCTGCCGAGACATTTGCATAGTGCTTAACGCCATGTGGTTTCGCGCCGACTAGAAGAAATATATTGGGGAGAGTTTTTGCGAAAGACCAAAGAAAAGAGAGCACAAGTGAGTTAACGTGAGAACCACGCAGTGCCCAGACACCGGGCAGCTCAAGGTCAAACCAAGCGCACGGTTTTCCTTCCCGACTGAGAGGAGGGACCTACAGGACCCTCTCACACTCCAGTGCCTCCTCGGAGGAGGTGACAGCTTACCTACTGCCAGCCTGGGACAAGAACGACAGCAAAGCTGTCACCACATAGCCCGACCGGGCTTCCTTCCAGCTGGGGAAAGATGTTAGCCCTGCCTGGAACCGCTTTCTTTCCCTTTCTGGTTCATTGCTCGGCCTTACAAGGCAGCGTTTCTACCCACTGTGTCACTTGTATTACATGGACAGAAAGACTTCCTTCCTCCAGCTTACTGGCCTCGCATGCTCCCTTTGGGTAACTTGGGTATATCGGACTTCAAAATACAGTTCTAAAAATCCATAACCTTTTTACAGTTGTAATCTTTTATAGGAGTCTGTGTACAGTTTATTCAGATCACAGGTGTTGGAAATTGAGTTTGCTTAGAGGGGAAGGAAGTGAGAGTATAATGCATTTTTCATACCAGATGATGACATGGAATGTAGTCATGCAAAAATCACTCAGCTTCTTCTTAGAGACTTGATTTCAAAGCACCATTAAGTAAAGCTGATTGTTTTGCCCAAACACTAACTTCATTACTTAAAAGTAATCTGCAAGGGAAATGCATGCTTTCTTTAATTCACTAAATGATTCGCCTTGTCGAAGTGTCAGATAAGACAAAGAACCTTTAAATCCCAGAAGAGCTTGCTCACAGAATGAAAGACAAGCCACTTTTTGTTTTACTGACTTATTTGATCAAGAATGCCTGAGTCATGAGTAACTTGTCTTTGTTATAAACTTCAATATAAAGCTCAAATTAAGCATTTGATTCTAATTTCACTGAATATCACACTATCACCAACAACTGGTCAGATGTAATGAAAAATTAAACTGAACAGTCAGTATGCGTCTACCAGGACAAAATGATTCCCCACAATAGTAGAGCTGAACCTAACTCCCAGAAGCTGGCAGCAGTGCCATGTGGAATTTAGGAGGGGTTCTACTTTCATATTAAGACTAACAGGCAAATCCTAGCTGCATATGTCACCTTCTATCTGTAAGTCAGCCAGGAAATCTCAGCCATGGAATTATCTGTGAAAATTCTTTCCTACTTACTGTAGCAGAAAACTTCACCAAGTAATGCTGTTTTCCCACCCACCAACAAAGTTTGGGATATTTTTTCCCTTTTCATAAGCTCCCATTAGCTTATGATTACTGAGATCATTATAAATAAAGCATTCATATTTTATGTATTTCATGCTAATTTTACAGGCCTGCATGATGTCAAATCCATCTTTATCCTATGTAGACTATGTAGGAATTCTACCTAATAACTGCTCTCTTAAGTGTGCAATCACACATGTGCACGCAAATATATTTTCCCATTCCAGGAAATCTATAAATTCACCACAGTCCATAGCAAGCATAGGTACAAAAAGGGAAAAGGACTTTAATACTCTCTTCCTGTGGCCTCAGAAGCCATAAGACAGGTGAAACTTTTGATGTCCTTTTTACCCTTGAGACAAGCACTTTGCTTGATTACCTTCAGCATAGTGCAGTTCTGTAGATGAAGGGGATGCCTTAGTACTATTGGCTTGTAGGTATTTTGTGTCACAGGTCACTAGTTGGTGCCACTTTATATGAGCTGCCACTCTCTCATCCTCGGCTTAAGTTCAGCCAGGCTTTCATAAACCAGCATGTCGCCACACAGATGCTGACATAAAATAATTAGTGTTTTGGGAGGAGCTGGTGATGGAGAAATCTGGGTCATTGCAGTAACCCTTTCAGGTCTTGAGCAGGATTCTCAGCCAGCTCTTATTGGTGGGGCCTGCTCTACTAAGGATAATATTTTGCATGGATACAAGCAAAAATAAGTCGGTAAGAACAAGTTTAATCAACTGCACACACATAAAATGGGGAAACACTGACTAGGCAGCAGTTGGTACAACAAAGTCTGGGGATCACAGCGGATCTGAAATATAAAGTTTGACCCAACCTATGCAGAATTAGGAAGGTCTCCACTGAAATACGTTGTCCAGTTTGGAGCACTACACTTCAAGGAAGATGTGAATGAGTTGAGGAGACTGCATGGAGACAAGGAAGAGTCCAACGTCTAGGAGCAGACTATGATGCAAGACTGAAAGGAGCATGGTTGTTCTTAAGATGACTAAAGGACTAGTGTTATCAAAGATTACAAAGAAGGGTGCAAATTAGAAGGGAATAAACCATTTCCTGTGCCCACCAAGGCAAGAATAACCTGTTGCACTTATAAATTTAAAGTTGTACTTTTGAAAAGGAAAAAAAAAAAAAAGAAACAAGCACTTTCTAAAAGAAGGTAACACTCAAAGAGACTGACATTTTTTAAAGCATGTTAGAGACACATCTGTCAGGAAAGACTTAGATTTAGCTGATCCCACCTTGAAACGGAATGGAACAGATGGTGTCTTATGGCCTCATCCACTCTAATTTTCTGTGATGCCGTGAATCTCATATCTTAATTCAGCATCTCGAAAATATAGGGTCAGTCACTGCAAGGAAATAGAGAAAAAGGGAGGCCAGAGAACATTCCAACCCCCATGAGCATACGGAAGATATGAAAAAGAAGGGAAGAGGGCACCCTGCGGTAGGCTCAGGTGCACTGGCACGCGGGGCACGCAGAGCCATGGCAGTGACCAGAGGTGACAACCTCCCCCGGGGCGGGGGGGAAGGTCTTCACCTGCTGCAGCTCGACTTGTGGAACTGAGCGTGTCGTGTATCTCCGGCTGTTAAATGGATTTAACAGGAAAGTGGGCTGAGGGTAGAGGAGGTTTCACGCCTGCTTCGGACACAGCGGGCTCAGACGCAGCTGTCAGGTACTTCGGTGATACTCTTTACATCCCAGAGCCATGTCCAAGTCACAAGAGTCCTAATTCACTGAAGTCAATAAAAAAAAAAAAATTAAAAAAAAAAAAATCACCCTTGACTTCAAAGTAACTTGTAACATTTGCAGCATCCACTGGATGTATGCGTGCTGTATTCGCAGAAGAGTAAATACAAGTACAAATCTTAAATTATTTAGTGCCAAATATACTGAGAAAGACATTGACACTGATGTATGTTGCTCTATTTTTAAAATATCCTATTACTACATGTCTAGCAGTTTAAATAATACATTTTTCTCTCAGGGGCTAATTCTACCTGTTACTGGTGAAATAAACTTCTTTAAAAATTTTACCAGCAAATACCATTAAAATTACTGTTCTTCAGCTACATTATTATCAATGTAGACAAAACAGGATTGTCTTAAAAATGTTTAACCCAAGCTTTTTCCCTTGAGCAAAAAAAGATCCTGCATATGTAAACCATAGTTGCTTTTAGTCAAGGACAGTGCACTCAGAATGGAAATTAGCAGAAAATGAGGTAACAAATAAATATTTAAAATTTTATTTCCTATTTTCATTTTAACCAGTTGAAGTTAGACAAATGGTTACCACACTGGGAAATGAACACTAAATGAACACTAATGCTGCATAGAGGCATTGCTTGGGAAAACTGAAAATCTGATATACAGAAAACTATTTAATCATTAAATATAAAAACAGCATGTTTCAGAAACAGCAAGTGGACAGATGGGTGGAAGGCTCGGACGAGCCGTTTGATGGCCTCCCACCATTCGTTCTGTAATGCCGACTGGTAATTATTCTGCAGAAAACTATGTAAATCCAGGCTGTATTTTGTCACATAAAATCTATACAATGACACGGATCATAAACAATCTGTGGGCATATCTATATTGGATTTACAAAAGAAATGATGTAATGATAACTCATAGTAATTTTGAAGATAACAGAAGCATAATTGTGTATAGTAATATGGTCACATCTGGTCAAACTGCCACATGTGCAAAATCAGAAGACTTACCAGGCCAGCTGAAAAAATAATGCTGAAATATATCAATATACTATATTACTTTGTCCCAAATATTCTTGCATTTATAGTTCCAGCTACAACCCTTTTGTGTCACGCTGCTAAAATTCACAGTCCTGATGCTGAACTATGTTTTCAATCAGTCAGTAATTTTTAGCTACATTTTCTTCTGACAGAAGAAAATTGAGTACACCAGTTAGGTTTAGCTATAGGTCAGCTACAGTTCAGCGCTGCAGTCCTAGCTATGCAATCTGTTGAATCATTATCATGATTTCCTTTCCTGATATTGTTTCCAGCTCATCTGAAATCATACGGAGGCAGTGAAGAGCGCTGACTACCAGTTCAGTTACAAACAAATGATCCATACTGTCACTGAATTTGAGTATTTCTGATGACATACATGGGGATCCACAGCACATGTTTTAAAGTGATAGTTAAGCTTTTAAATTAGGATGACATGAAGATGTCTCTTTTTGACAATAACAAATTATTTCTTATTAAAATTGGAATGCGAAGTTATACATACAGGTTTTTTGCTTATTAAATGGTCTTCTCATTTTAGTATTGGTGCCAGTTTTCACTGAAACATTAGACACCAATAAGTTCACACCTAATGCCGATTCTTGACAGACTCCACCCATAGCTTACCTCCACTTCGATACTTCTCCTTTCAACACAGTCCCAACACCTACTGAGATGTTCATTGAGAAGACATATCTAAGCTTAAAATCCTAACTACTAGCCTCAAATTAGTCTAGGAGTAGTCCAAACATTTTTCTACTGCTCATAACTGTACGTGGAGGACTTTAAAAAAAATTGTTATTATTTGATATGCCATATATATTTTTAGACCTAATTCTGTTTATTAGTGAGCCATTGATCTATCTTAGATACACAATGGAGAACAGAAATTGCAAAACTTCACACATTTTAAAGAAAAGATAAGGATGTTGAAAAACATATCTGGAATGTCCTTTAGCATAAAAGGCCAGGATTAATTTCTGTGTCATCCAGGATCCCTGCCTTGTTATTCACTTTCTATAAAACTACATGGAAAATGACATCTGGGAGACCATGCTTGTGAGAAAACTCAATAGCAATGGGACAGCTGTGTAAATAAGAGACTGCTCTTAACCAAAATTCTTCAATGGCCACCTTGACAGCTCTTTGTGGAACAGACATTCACCATGAAGAAGCAGGGGATGATGGGATTTAATATCTGCTGTATTCATATTCATATTCATAGCCCTTGTTTAGCTGGGTAAAGAAGTGCACAGGTAACAAATTGTCACATTTCCAAATGCTAAATACCCAAACTCGAGTGCTTACATCCGTGTCTATACACCTAAACAAAGTGGCTTCTCCAAAATGTGGCAGTAAAGTCAGGCTCACAGTGCAGAGCAAACCATTCCAGGCCTGGACGTGGAGAGACACAAATGCACATATGAGTTTACTGTTAATTTTAGAGTTTTAGACAGGTAACGGTATGGGCTATGCTATTTCTGGTCTGCTCCAGTTTTGAGATACAGACATTTCAATAGGCTACTTCAAACAGATAAATAACTAAGATAGGAGGATTGAGTCGCACTCGTAAGGCACCCATTCTCTCACTGAAATACAGAGAAGGAATAGGTTATTAGTTTAGACTAGATATTTAAACATCAGACAGAAAAAAATCCTGCCAGAGAGACCTACAGTTTCTGAATTCATGATAAGATCCCTCTTTGCATACATAAACCAAAGTTTCACCACCCTTCTTTGTTACCACATTGCATTTCAGATGCTTATCTGTTCACATCGCCTACGACACACCAGCATCTATTCTGGCACTGCGGTTGATGTCCAGGTTTTCACTGTTCATGACAAAATCACATTTCATTAGCATTGTCCACATGAACATCTGCCACATTACATTGCATCTCGTATGCAGAATTTCATGCAGGGTTTTGATGAGAAAAACATGTCCCCAGAGATTTGCCGAAGAGTTGAGAGAAAAATGGATGTCTGTAATTTTTTAAAAAAGTTAGTCTGGTTCTGACTCTGCAAAAAAACCCCAGCAATGTGGGTTGAAAGCAAACAGGAGCAATTTGAATCCCAAAGATGCATTCTTTTCACAAATTAAGAAGAACTGCAGAGTGAATTATTTATGCTAATTTGCTTATTGACTTTCACCTCCTCTTCAATTTAGAAGCTATCCACAAGGCGGTCAGTTTAAAAACATTTCCCTTTCTGAACTTTTCTGCTAAATATACTTTTATTGGTTTGAGGCTTCAGCTGTCAGAAGTCCATCATAAGAACTACAGATTTTGAATCTAATCTGATTTGATTGTATAAATGGGTCATCCTGTAGGTTTTCTTCCTTGCTGGACGGTCTTAATTCTTAACTTAAAATTTTCTTAGTCCAACATTTTTGGGGAAGTACCTAAGCCATTATTGTCAACTGTTAGAGTATTCTATTGGAAGGGCCATTTTCTAGCATATTTTTTGTCAGATATGAAAAAGATCATAGAATGAGTCAAAGGAAACTTATTCCATATCTGAGTATTCCTGAATCATATTTTCTCAGTTCTTGCCATGGTTGTCTGAAAAAGGAGATTTGCAACGAAAATTCCTCTATAATCTTAGCTATAGTCTATTAAAATCCAATCTTTGAATAAGGAGCTGGTAAAACAGTTGTATCCAGACACTAAATAAGTCACATGAACCTTAAATATATTCCTGACAGGAAGCAAACTGAGGAGGCGAATGTCTTCAGGCATGAGATGGAAAGACCTTATCCTGCATCAGACACATCTTACAGGAGCATTCAGTGCCAGAAGTTATTTTAATCTATTAAAATGCAGTAAATCAAAGCAGTTATAAGGTACCACATGATATTGTATGATATAAATAATTAAAAATAAATCTAGTACTGTAGCATCTCTCAGACTTCAAACATTTTTTAACAAGTCAAGCCAAAAAAAGGTATTTATTTTCTGTCAAGAAGATTAAAAAAAACATGATTTAATAGTAGTAATTAAAAAATATATGAATAGTGTTTCTTCAAGGAGAAATTTAGTCCTACAGCACACAGAGAGCAATGCCCATAGGTACAGAGGAGTGGGAATTACAGGCATGTGTGCGTTTATGTACACTAAAGAAAGAGCAGTATAAGAGAATCATGTGAACACTGGAAGTGACCAAGACCAGCTCTAAATTTTTTGATTAAAGAGAGGGAAATTGAATGGAGTAGAAGAATGATGAAATATAGAGCTATTTAAAATGATGAAAACCTTGTTTTAAACTTGTTTGGAAGGACTAAAATAGATGAGCCCTGTAACATAAATGGAGTCATTCATACACATTTGACATTTTAAACTGCAGCAGCACAAGACAGGGATTATTGATACATCAATAAGAGTAGTTTCTTTGTTGTTTGCCCAAGAACTGAGAATTGTTTTATTATTCCTTGGATTTTTTATATATTTGGTATAATTGAATTATTTCAGACATAAACTGAAAACACAATTAATCTTTCAGGGATCTCCAAAGATGATTAGATATTTCTGTCTGCCAACAATATTCTTAAAACATGTTAGAGCATCAAAAATAACAGAGCTAATTTTTTTTTTTAAATTAATTTTCCCTTACATTTCTTGAAGGACTGGCAACTTTTTTACTTATGATTTATTACATTTCCTATAACTCACAGTACAGTGTTTAGCCACTTTTCTCAGCATATTGTCCATATCTTCAGACATTCATTACCAGTCAAAGAAATCCTTGAAATGCCTCAAAATATGTACAATGGCCAAAGGGTCAGAAGTTCAGATAGTCACTCACGTCTTTGTTCTCCTTCCCCTCATTTATATACTGGGTGTGCTCCAGAGGCTACTGGGGATTTTTTGATTGCCTTCAAAGGGGACTGGCAGAAATGCCCTTGCAACCAGACAGACCCTCCCTGTTTGCCAGGGAATCTTTTCCCCTCCACCCCTGCTGATCTGTCCTGGGCTTTGCTGACCTCTACAAGGCAGACACATCTGGCAATCACTGCTTTCTCTCGCACGCCTTCTTTCTTCTCCCTGAATCGCTATTGATAACAGGCTCCCTACGAGGTCTCAACAGGCTTAGCAACCTCAGCTGGACCAAGTCTGCACCAAAATTTACACTAGAGAGTATTTTCCCTGGACTGAATTCACTGTAACGTACCTTTGCCCTCTCTAGCTATATGGGAAACTACAAAAGCTGCTCCAGGCCTCAAAAAAAGAGAGTGGAAAGTTCTTTGTGGAGCTGGATCAGGTGTGATTTTCGAATTAAAGGACGTCAGCAGCCAGCGCAGCTGAAAATCAGCTGAAACTCGTAATGGGATATGCAAGGCATCAACAGGAGAGTAACAGTGAGAGTAAGAACCTTGCAGTGACTTCACCTGATCCCATTTTCTAGTGATGGCTGCCACCTGTCCTTCCCTCTGAGTGCGATTTGCAATCCTTAATGCAATGCAAAAGAGATAATTTAGAGAAGCTTTTAAAAAGCAAGCATTGCTGGTGATATAGAAATAGCATTTTGACTGCACTTGTACAATTTCTTTCAATAACTGTTAATTGAAGTGCATGGTAAATACTTCATTGTTATCCCTCTGACATAAATGGTATGCGAGTTGAAAAAAAAAAAAAACAAAAGGAGAAAATTTCAGTTCGAACATATCTATATTTTCAGTTGTACTGGAATCAGAATTATGTTGTTTCTTCTCCATGTAAGAGAGTGAACTAGACTTCATTCCTTAAAGTAACAATTTTATGTAACATTGGGTCTGTCCGAAAACGTGGGAAAGATGTGAAATCTTTTATAAAATTGTTTTTCTTCCATTTGCCAAAATTACAACTGGTCTTAGAGCTGGTCAGATAACACAAGGAGAGGATAGGAGTTGCAAAAGTGATATTACTTTTTTCATTTATGTTTTCCTAAGCCAATTCAAAGTTTAAAAGCTTCCATCATACACTGAAGCATTACAGTCATTTCTTCTTAATGACTAAGTCCCAGATGCTGCCTGGATCTTGCAGCACACTCCAGCAGCACGTCCTCTCACGTTGCCTTGCACTTGTTCCCTCAGTAGCCACATGGTCACTTCTTGTAATCAAGAACTGTGATAAACATGTAATAAAGAGTGCTTTCTCTTTACCCCTGTCTCATTACCCTCTTCTTCTCAGCATCCCCTCTGGCCTGGCCACATACCAAGGAGGACGGTACCCCCGCTTTCCACTTCCCAGGGAGCTGCTGGGGTGAGCAGGAACCCGTGCGGAGGTGGCTGCACCTCTTCTCTGCAGCTCAGCAACGCTGGCCAGGGCTCGCACGCCTGCCAGTCGTGGCCCTTAGGCAGAGGGGGGAGGCCTCGTTTATCGATCCTAAGCAAGGTTAGGAGGAAGATAACCTCTAAAACGCTTAGCTCAGACAAGAAAGCAGTAATTCATAGATGGTATATACAATAATACGCAATAGTTTCTGAGATGGGAGCCTAGGCATCCATCAGGTGTTAGGCTGGCTAAGCAGCCAGTGGGATTGTTACGAATTAGTGTTGCATAACTAAGATCTGCCTAGGAAGGAACGCAAGTACAGGGTCCTCCCGCAAAAACAGAACAAACTAAAAGGGACCCTTGAGCTCCAGACCTGGCCCTGTGGATAGTTCCTTGCACATGCTTCATCCTCAGAGACCTCAGGAAATTTACTTATCTCTGTTGTCTATAGTTAGGTTTCAGTCCACTGCCAGCCCCCCCGGAGCCATGTCTGTCCCAGGCTGAGCCAGCCCACCCTTCAGCCTCTCCTCGGGGGGCAAGTGCTCCAGCCCCAGCTGGCTTGGAGCCCTTGCTGAACTAGCACCAGTTTGTCCACCTCTTGTACTGAGAGGGGCTCAAAACCAGACCCTGTATCTGGTTGTGGTCTCACGAGTGCAGAGTAGAGGGCGATAATCCCATCCCTTGAAGGACGGACCCTGCTCCTGCTGCCTGCCCCAGGGCACCAGCACCTCCCGCAGAGCTGCTCCCCAGCCCAGCCACCCCCAGCCCGCACCCTTGCAGGGTTATCTACCTTCCCAGGGACAGGGCCTGCATTGTGTGGGAGCTTAAGTCGTGTGGTATATTGTAAAATCAGGTTGTTCATAAGTGACTGAAGACAGTATGGCAGGTAGCTGTTTCCTTAGGGATTTCAAAGGCAAGGAATGATTGATTGCAAGCACGTGCTTTTAAGGGGGATATGCAGTCACGTAAAAATCAGGTGGGGGTCTTGGACGAAATGTTTTTTCCTCACCACAGAAAGGATCACAGAAATAAACAATATGGTTTCTGCAACTTTTTAATTAAAGGGTGCCTCCTCACGGCTGGATCAATTTCCTAACCAGTATCTCTTCTTTAGCAGAGCAGCTGAAGTGAAGGACAGTATCCCCATAAGGCAGTGGTTGCAGCTTAGACTTTCCTATTTAACATACAGTTTGTCTTCCATCCACCATGTTTTCTATAAACACTAAACAGTTTGAGCAGGACTGAAATTCCATTTCATGGCTATCGACACCCTGCTGTATTACGGTGGTTTAAAGGTGGTTTTGCATTTAAATGAGAGTCTATACTTGAGAAAAAGTTGTTTCTACCTACTTGTCTCATGGAGGAAGAACCCCAAACCATCACTTAGTCACAATTCAGCCCCTGCAGTGCTTTTTGGACAACAAATTACATGCTGCTCCTTTATACAGACCTCACTTTGAGGTTGTATTTAAATCCCAGAAATAAACAAACATGAAAAATGCCTATTACAGCTATTGGAAGGAATAAGGACTGCAAGATCAAGCCATTAATTGAACAACACTCTTGCAAGAGTTCCCATTACAGGGGAAAAAGGGACAGATCTGGGAAAAAATAAAGAAAAAAAAAAAGAAAAAGAAAAAAAGGCAGTTATGTGTGCTGTAATTCTCTCCAGATTAGTCCTTACATTAATCACATCTGATATTAATGTGAATAATGTGATTAAAGGAGCAGAGACTTGCTAGAAGAACAGGAGAAAGAAAAACTCCTCCCTGATGTTTGCTTTTCAAATTCCTCAAGATTCTGAATTCAGATAAAGATCCCTGGGATAAGTTTTCAGTAATCTCTCTGACACAGTTCAAAAACCTGATGCAGTGCTGGAGAAAAGGTTGTAAAACCAATCAATTTTCATTCCTTATTAAAAGAACAAATGATTATGCAATGATTCTTTAAACCAGCCTGTACATGAGATTTTAGAAAACTATTCTTGTAGTCAAGTATATACTATAATGACAGTTACCATGGTGATCCACTAAGCAGCTCCCATTTGCCCTGAAAGTCATTGTCATTCATATGATATATGCCTTAAAATCAGCTTTTAGAAATACTTCATATTGACGTACAGACTATATTTTATTGTTAATTGAAAATACTTTGGTTACTAACATATGAAATTTTTCTTTTGTACCGAAATAAGCCCATATCAAAATATGCAATTCTTGTTTACTGCTATGTGGGAACCTTGTCTCTTTCTAACAGATATCTATCTATAGATTGCTTTGCAAGTATCAAAAGTATTTGTTAGCCTGCATCTTTGCAGGCTTAGAACTCACAACATACATCTTGCTAGCTGCTAGGTCAGGTATTGAGCTGATGTTCAATACAGAAAAATAGAGCTCATCATGATTTTAAACCTAAATTGGTGGTTGTGCTGTTTCCTACTGGTTATCTATACAGTTTAATTTAAAAATTAAATGTTAGAACTCCCCACTCAACATCACACCACTCTGCTGCGCTACTTGAGGAAATTTTGTTTCTATGGTAACTGCAGGAGACTTACTCACAGCCATTGATGTCACCCACATACTAAATTTAATTACAATATATCCAAACCATTGAATCATTGATTTCTTTCATTATATTTTCTGGAACCGTAATGTAATAGTTACCAGTTATGATCACAGTGAGTATTTTAGTAATCTAAATAAACATATACAGAGAGAAGGCTATAGATATATTTCCTAAAATATATATAAACAGAAAAGCTTTGGAGGGGAACACATTTATTGGCTCTCTCCACTGGCAGATGACCAATTCCATTTTAGGTACACTCTAGATGCAAGTATCACTCCATTAGATATTTGCTGAATTCCTCTGGTGGCTCAGAAAGCACTGGGGATTGTCCAGTCACAGCCACCAGCTACAACAGCTGAAGCCAATCCCACCACTTTTGGATCTGCGGAGTGCCTTAGTAACGAAGCTTTCAGTTCTGCTGGGGGTTCAAGAAGTGTGCACAGGAGTCCACACCTCCTTCACCCTCCAGAGGGTGAGGGTCTGCCCATGGTTCCTGTCCACAGCTGAGGGACATCTGGACCTGAGACCAAAGCAGGATTTGTAGAATAATAGAATCATAGAATCATTTAGGTTGGAAAAGATCTTTAAAGATCGAGTCCAACCATAAACTTAACACTGCCAAGTCCAACACTAACCATGTCCCTAAGCACCACATCTACACGTCTTTTAAATACTTCCAGGGATGGGGACTCAACTACTTCCCTGGGCAGCCTGTTGCCATACTTGACAACCCTTGCAGTGAAGAAATTTTTCCTAATATCCAATCTAAACCTCCCCTGGCACAACTTGAGGCCGTTTTCTCTCATCCTATCCCTCGTTACTTGGGAGAAGAGACCAACCCCCACCTCACTACAACCCCCCTTCAGGTAGCTGTACAGAGTTATGAGGTCTCCCCTCAGCCTCCTCTTCTCCAGACTAAACAGCCCCAGCTCCCTCAACCGCATCAAATGGCATTCTCAGTTTCCTCTCTAAACTTTCCCCATGTACAAAATCTTTTGATTTTGTTTAGATTTCTGATGTTTCCACCATTCTTATTTAATACTGTCCTCCTTTTTCCCCAAAAGTACCAACTGAAATTTTACAAACTCTTTCAAACCCATTAAATGTTTCTATTTTAGTAGTATAAAATGAATTTTATTGTTATCACTTAATTTGAAAATATATATTTTAATAAACTCCACTTCTGTGTAAAAAAACTTGGATGGGAAAGAAAATTCTTGTGATGAAAATGCTATAATGGCATATTTTGTACAAGTCCAGAAGAAAGGCTATCATAAACAGTTTCAGGTCAAGAGCTGGTCAAGAGGAACTGTTTCTATAAAATGTTCTCATTGTGACAAATCAACACTTTTAATGTAGAAAATGTCAAAAAATGGTCTAGACAGCTTTATCTCTAATTCCTTTCCCTGCTCCTCCCTCAATCTTAAATTACTTTGAGGGGAGTCATGTCCTGATGAAAGACACATCTCTCTTTCAGCAACAAATGTTATAAGTTTCTGAGAGACGCAATATGATGAATATGATTGCCAAGCAGTGGTAAGCTGCTCCTCAGGTTTGCAGGCAAACATTCTGCGTTTGGTGGGAAACCACAGCACATTCACCTCCTTCTCTCCATGCAGTCTTTCACTTTCTAGAAAGAAAGCCTTGTCTGGGACTTCAGAGTGGATATACTTTGTTGTGGCCCTCAGTAGAGGATGAAAGGCATGTACTTGTCACCTCAGCTCCATACGAGCCACAGGAGGGGACTATCCCAAAGACCAGTTATTAAGTTGCTCATTCATTCCTGGGGCAATTCAGTCTTGCCCACTGCAAGGGATGTGGGACTGCACCAACAAATCTGGGGTTATATTTTCAGTAGACAGAGTGGATCTGCACAAACACCTCAATGGCCAGATTTCCCTACTTATCTCAGCAAGACCCCAGTGAACCCAGAGTCTAGGCTCGGAAGCAGCAAAGCATGTACTTAGAATTAAGCACAGCTTCCACTGTTTTTCTGATAAAGACAGACTTATGCTGGAAACTCAGGAAGCTGGCCTCAGCTCTTCAGTGGTAGATTCTCTGACAACTTTTCAACAATAATATTTTAAAATTTTCCTTCTCCTGTAAAAAAAAAAAAAAAAAATGCCTTCTGTATAAATAAAAACTAAAAGTTTGGTTATGACCTGTGACACTGAAGTGAAACTATTCCTCTCAGAGCTATTTCTAGAATACTAGGCAAAAAAAAGAGAACATTTTTCAACAGGACAGTCATTAATAAGGAAGGATCTATTTGCATGTGTGCATGTGTCTGCTTTTCTATCGGTACATACAGGGAGTGTATAAAATTAGAAGAAAGTGCTAAAAGTATACGTTTCCAGCATTCTCTGTGAAGTTAGCCAGAAAGTTGACAAAGAACAAATCTGGATGAGGAAACAACGAATATGTGTTCTCCTGCAACCCATGGCACAAAGAGCTCATTCTGGGCTCTTGCCATGTCTTTTCTGCCCCCTTTTGTCACATGGGAAACTCCAAGTCGGAGTGCCAAAGACAATTTGGGAAAACAGCATGTAAATGACAGGACCTGCCCTGTCCTGTGACTGCATGCTCCCTAGAGACGTCTGGTTGGAAAGTTTCTGAAGAACTCTCTTTCCCCAGTGAAAAATGGGTTATGTTGAAACTAAGATTCTTATGAGAATGAAGCTTTCACAAGCTGGGATTTTTTTTTTTAATGTGGTTTTTTTTTTTAATTGTTTTTAAAAAAGCACATTTAGAAAGAAACACCAGT
>JAVJGG010000013.1:24153206-24176538 GCA_035590195.1 Aviceda cuculoides
CGGAGCAGGGGGATGCCCGAAGGAGGCTGGGACCCCGTGGGAAGCCCGTGCTGGAGCAGTCTGTGCCTGAAGAACTGCAGCCCATGGGAAGGACTCACATTGGAGAGGTTTGTGAAAGACTGTCTCCTGTGGGAGGGACCCCACACCAGAGCAGGGGAAGAATGAGGAGTCCTTACCCTGAGAAGGAAGGAGCAGCAGAGACAATACAACGTGTGATAAGCCGACCCCAACCCTCATTCCCATCCCCCTGTGCTGCTGGAGGGGAGGAGGGAGAGAAAACTGGGAGTAAATTCAAGCCTGGGAAGAAGGGAAGGGTGGCGGAAAGTGTTTTAAGATTTGGTTTTATTTCTCATTATCCTACTCTGATTTCATTGGTAATAAATTAAACTAATTTCCCCAAGTTGAGTCTGTTTTGTCCATGACAGTAATTGGTTGAGTGATCTCTCCCTGTCCTTATCTTGACCCACAAGTTTTTGTTATATTTTGTCTCCCCTGTCCAGCTGAAGAGGGGGACCAATACAGCAGCTTTGATGGCCACTTGGTACCCAGCTGGGGTCAACCCTCCAAAAAGGTAAACAGCAGATAGGGGTGAGATAGCCTCAAGGTTGGCATTCCCCTAGCAAGTCAGATCTGTGAGCTGAGGCATGTGCAGCAATTGCCTGCACTGCTCAGTGTGTGCTTTGTAAAGCTTCACTTGTTCTTTTAGCAAGTGAGTGACAACCATTCACCCCATACCCCTAAACGTGGCTTTTCAGCAGCCCATCCTTTTCAGCTGCACTTCAGTTGCAGAGGTTGGAGATGGAAGGTGCTAATTTGCTGGGCATCTTGTTTACAGCTTCAGTGCAGAAATGCCATTCTACTGCAAATTGGTTCTGAGAGTGGTTTGTTTTTTTTAACTATCACCCTTGTGCAGTGATGCTGTAAGCCATCTATTAGAAGAGAAAAACACTGACATATATAATTAGCTGTAGTCTGTATGGCTACTTTGTACAGAACTTGGGAAATGAGCATCAAACAGCAGCATTCAGTAATCCTCTGTGCTTATGAACAGTTTCTTACTAGGTGTGACTCTATTCCCCTTAAATGTTTACAGAGAAAAATTATTGCAATAATGAAGAAGATGATTGGTTGTCTTTCCAACTGAAGAGGATTATTTTCTTTTTAAACCACTGTTGTCAGCCTGACTGGCTTCAATTTTGCACTTAATGTGGGTAGTAGTGTTTGCCTTTTCCTTTCAACACTGCTATCTTTATTTACACAGTTAATTGCTGTTTTCAAACTATTTAATTATTTTGGAAAGCTTACATTCCACCATGCATATATTTCTTACGCTGCTTTGGCTTTGAAGGAGGCACAAGAGACGCGTCAGGCCTGGCAGGCCAAAGCCAATGACTGGATATACTCAGGAAATCTGGCACATCCCGCTCCTCGAGCCACATCCCCCAGTATGACAGTGCTGAGGTAGCTGGAGACAAAAGAGATTCAGGGGCTCCAAATTCAGCCACCTAAACTTAGACATCTACAATGGAGGTGTCTGCTCTGAACAAGGTGTCCAAGCTTCCGTTGTAGCTTGTGGAGACCTAGGATTCAATTCAGTTGCCTAAACATTGGAGTTTACTTTTGAGACACACAGGGATAGCCACAATGTTCGCATGGTGATAGGTCTTATGAAACAGGACCTATGGGTGACCTTTTGAAGTGTCATTTAGAAGCCAGATGGGATACTCCAGGTCTCAAATGGCAATAGATGCTCTAGACCTCCACTAACTCCTAAAGGAGGCTTAGACCTCTTGTCACCACAGAGTGCCCTAGACTGTAAACACATTCAGGTGTTTGAATTCAAATTTACTAGTGAGGGAACAGGTAAAAAGGGCATTTTAAAAAGCTCAGTGCAAAGAAGACACAAATTTACTCTCAACAATTCTTGCCATTTTGTTATTACAATACCCAGTATTTTTTAAAAACTAAGGAAGGAAGGAAGAGAAGGAAAGAAGGAAAGAAGGAAGGAAAGAAGGAAAGAAAGAAAGAAAGAAAGGAAGGAAGAAAGGAAGGAAGGAAGGAAGGAAGGAAGGAAGGAAGGAAGGAAAAAAGAAAGAAAGAAAAGAAAGCATGTGTCCACCAACCACATGGTGATATGGAAAAGTAAGACCTCACCAAGCTGTCTCCAAAAAATTTGGTAGGTCTCCATGGCACAGTGCAGAGCCATGCAGAGATACTAGTGTCCCAGCATCAGTATAAACATGCCATTCTAGCACCATCATGAAGCAAATCTGTTATTGGACATTAATCTGAGTATCTCTGCACCATGATACATCTTTTCATGTAGAATAATCCTAAAAAACTCCCTGCATTAAGGTTTATGATGTCATGATCTAAGAAAGAAATGGAAGCTACTTAATTTTTTATTAGTTAGTCTTAGCAATATTTTGAACATTTGACTGAAAGACCTTGCATCCATTCTGCCCTTAAACTCAATGAATTTGAATTGCAACTGTGGAAATCCAGACAGACCTTGACTGAATAAAAAATGAATAAGAATTCAGTGCATACTTCCACTTATTAGTGCTTTCCATGCACTTTCCATTAGTGTTTGAGTGCATGTATAAAAAATCCTCTAGACTTTCAAATGTTTTCTACATAAGTTGGGGGATGAAAGAAAAAATTGTAAAGAATTAGACAAAGGTTTTAGGCTTTATCCATATAAATGTGGAGCCTGTGTTTGTAACTAAGGAAGACATACTACAGACACAGCACAGATTCTACATCCTTCACTGCTAGACATGCATCTTATGCATATTAACATCATTTGGCATACCTTGTACATGTTTATTACTGTATAGCCTCAGATTAGTCCATTAACCTTTCGCTCACTATGCAGTGATTTGTGATACACTTCCTTCCTTCACGAAATGAAAGAACACATAAGAAAAAAGCAACATCAGACCCCACCGAGTCCTGTTCACGTTACAGCCCCTCATGGCTTAGGTACTAAGAACAGTCACCACAGCAAAGTGTGTGGAACTCGTCTTACAGCACTGCCACGCAGGCTGGGGCCCTAGTGAATTTTATCCTATATTTTAGTGCATAGACATATATGGATTAGTGATATTTGCCTTGAAAGAGTAGTGACTCCAAGTTCTTCTGACTGAGTGGGAGCTCTTAGCCTCCTCTCTAACACCTCTGTAGGACTGAGTGTCTGTGTCTTCGAGAGACAGTCTGAGTATGATTCAGCTCCATGGTTGGGCTCTAAAATTTAGGTGTCTGTGTGTGAGTGCCTCCTGTATGTGTGATAGTCAATGGAGGTTGGAGAGCCAGGGCGCTACCCAGTAACCTAAAAATAGGTTCTGAGACACCTAGGCACCTACTGCCATTTCAGACAGCCTAGAGTATCTGACACAGCAACTCAGGGGTGGCAAGTATTACACTGGATATAGACACCTCATCACCTCATCCAGAAGAGACAGGCTGGGAAGAAAAGCCTTACGTGCTATACCCAGCCCTGAGGCTGTGAGCTGACCAACAGCTTCAATATGGCCCATATGTAAAAATTCCTAGTAAGGAGGTTTATATCTTCTGAGGACTTTAGCTTTTGAGTTCACAGCGATAACTAACAGGTCTTGAAGTACTGACATGTTTGTTTGCTGTTCTGTTTTTCTTTTCCTAGATTATAGAAGGAAGCCCTGACTGAGCACTCCTTAAGGACTTGGTCATTATACATGTAAATTGCTGACTGTTCTGGCCACGGTCCAGAAAAGCACTTAAGCACATGCATAAGTTTTGCATTTCCTCGTGGGTATGGCAACAATGTCACGTGTTCTACGTACATGGAAGCTACCCCAGAAACGGTAAGATGCTTTAAACCCACATCCCTGAGCGGCAGCTAGGGAGCAATCATCACAGCTCCAGCCAGGAGGTTATAAAGCTAACTTAAGCATTTTTGAATTCCCCTGATTCCAAAGGTGTTTGCGTACCACAGTGATCCTCAAAGAAAATAATAAAAATACAGGGGTGACACCATTGTGAACCCACTTAAAATCCCATTTTCCATCAATCTCTACAGCAACCGATAATTGCTAAAGAACATGAATGCCTTAGGACAATAGAAGTTTTCTGTTCAACCCAAGGCTTCATCTGTATTGCAAATGCCCTCCGAAGACCAGCCTCTTTAAGGCTTTAAGGCCACTTTACAGCTACTTGACTCAATAGTTTTCTCTTTCTTGAGCTCACCTACTCTTCTCTGGGACCCATATACACTTCAGTACCTGCAGTATCCTTTATGCAATGAGCTCGGCCACAGCTCGCATGGAGTACCCCCTCTGTTAAACCCTACCTCCTCTTTGATTGCTGTGTCTTTAGACATAGCTTTTCACCCTGTGGCAGCTCAATCCCAATAGTAGAGAGGGCTCTCTGTTGATTTCTGGGAAAGGAAGAATGATGCTGCAAGGCTGGCAACGTATTAAACTAAACCATACTTGTACATCAGAGGAAAAATATTCATGCCTTTGTTCAGCCCTCAGTTCTGTTGAAATGAAAAAATATAGAGCATTTTCACTGCTCCCTTATGAATCTCATCAGCAATTTCATACAAGTACTGTCAGAGTCAAATGCCAGCAGAAATGAAAAGAACTCTATGCATGAAAGAAGAGGATCGTTGTTTGTTTAGTTTGAGAAAAGGGAACTGTGTGATTGCAATTAATATTAGTTTTGAGCAACACAGAAAAGCCTCATGGCCATATAGGCTGAAAAGCAACATTTTCAACATCTTTGATGTTTTCCCAAGGAGAAGAAGGTGGCCAGAGGATGAGAAATACATTTTATATTTCTAGGTAGTTTCCTTTTATTATCTGAAATATTTTTTACAGCAGTACGTTCATGGTACGCTAGTAGCTTGCTGATCAGATACTCAGACACTGAATAGTAAAGTAATGTTTGTAAAGGCACAAGGGCTGGTCACCTGATGAACAGTGGGAAGTTAAGTATCCCCTTAGAACTAATGTTAGCAGTACTGGCAACCTGCAAAATGCTGTTACAAATTTCCCAGATGGACCGCATTTCAACACTTGTATCTACAAGGTCTTGTATTTACAAGATATAAAGTCTGTACTGAGATTAAGTTACCTGTTAAAAATAGTTTAATTTTGTAAGAAACGCTAAGGTGAATTCACCATCCTTCTGCTACCCTGAGAAATCAGCAGAACTGGGACAGGTTGGTTCATAACTTAATCTTCATTTTCAACCAAACCTAAATTATGGATTCATCTGGAACAAGCTTTTCAATGGAGAATCATGGTCTGCATTCATTTTAGTAAAGTTCTGAATCTGACGTTTCTAACAGAGAACTAAACTAGCACAGGAAACCAAACGTCTTCAATGCCATCGATCCAGCTATTGCATTGAGCACTGAGAGAAGCTGAAGCTAACCAAGATGCTCTCACAAATACTTGAACTTAGGTCTCACCATGGTATGGCCAACAGCTGTAAAACACCTTATATGGGAAGGGGACGGGTGGTATTTAATTCCACAAACCTGTTGATATGTAATAAAGGCCATGAAAAAAAGAATTTCATTCACTGTGGAAAACACAGCCAAGAGAGATCTCTTGATTGCACTGAACTGTTTTTCCAAGATACTAAAATGGGAAGAGTAGCTGTAGATAAGCCATATCAGCTATCATCAGAGCCTCTGACTTGTAAATGATATAAAAAATGAGGGGGTAGAGACTCAAGGCAGATGAAAGAAGCAGAGCATGACCTCTTTTGTTGCGGCTTAATGAAGCGATAAAAGTAGCAACTGATACACCCGTCTTACCTAGCATAGAAGATTTTTAGAGGTATTTGCAGATAAAAGTGCTAATTAGGTAACTGGGACAGACAGAATTATTGCCAAACCTCTTTCTGTTTTGTTAATGTTTATGTGTTGATACTCTTTGGTTCTGTTCATGGAGATGTTATAAAGTGAAGCAGATGCTTTGCATGTTTATTGTTAATGAGCACTGACAGACTTACTTTCCAGTTCCTTTCCTTCTTCTCTTTAGTATTCTTCAGTGACAGAGTTTTCATTCAGCAGTATGAGTGATTGATGTTTGTATTACCACCTTAATTCATTAAGACATTTTAGTAATGAAAATATATGTATTTTTTTCCTGACATTGTGAAATGACAACTGAAAGGTTGTCACTTCTAGAATGTAAGGCAAGGTAGTTAGGTATGATTGACCACTAAATTATTCTAGCAAAAGATATGTTCTGATAGGACTAACTACTGATGAAAAGAGTAACTGAAACGTGTGTATATGCAGGTGTAAAAATGTTGTGTAAATTATTTGATAGAGTAGACAGTGTTTGATGCTTGGCAGGAAATTAATTTCCACACAGGTACTTGCTGTGACAGCAAAGTGATATGACAGACCCTGGAGAACATGCAGCTAATTACTTTATCTTCCTTTGCCTTGTATCATTTTTTCTCTACTGTAAACCATGGACAGAAAGGTGGAAATCTATACTCCAGCTGCTGTGAGACATATCCATGCAAAACAAATGTAAAAACCCTTGATACAGGGATGAAAAATGTTTGGACCCTGAGAAATGCAGAATTTCAAATCATGGACTCAGATCAGTACAACTACTGAAATATTTCCTCAATGTTAGCATCACAATTAAAAATTAGGTTTCCAGGTTGGAAAGTCTCATTCCTTTGCACCAATGTTAAACTGTGTTTCTTTGATGCCAGCAGGCCACTAAATGCTCGGTGCTGCCTGAATGCAATGTAATAGGCAGCCTCTCCTCCACCAGGTTAATGCATGCACATGCAGAAAACCATATTCAGGAGCTGGGCTTGTGAAAGCTGGGAGGTTTTTGCTTTTATCAGGAGTCAGCATTGAGCTGGGGAGAAAGAACCAAAGTGGAGACAGGGACTTAAAGTCTGCTCTGCCCCAGGAGGTACCCACCCGTCCGGGAGCTACAGTGGGCAAAATGCTGGATTTGTGCATTCCCGTCACACGTGTATGGAGGCACTTGAGCACCTTGTCTCTGCCGGACATCAGCACAGCAGACACCTTTTCCAGAAAGAAGGGAAGACATCTTTCTTCAACTGGAAATTTTATTAGAACCCCACTTTACATGCTGTGACTTCAGGAAGTCCGTAACCACTGCTGATTTGGGCTGGTTCCTTCTAGATCTCACAGAAGAAGCGCACATCAAGGAGTCGCAAGGAGGAAAGGTAAGGGCCTTGTGCGAGAAATCCGATACAGATCGCCGTGCCCCACATTGAAAGGGAAGTATGAAAAGAAGTACAAAGTTAAGGTAAGAACAGAAGATGAAATATGAACCTAGATAGATTTTCCTATCCCATTGAAACTTCATTCTTCCTGACCAGAGAAAGTAATCTCATCAACTGTGATTTTTGCTTGTCTAAGATTACCTTTTTTCCCCTTGTATTGATTTTGCTTTCTTTCAGTTGTCATTGTCATACATAATAATTTTGGTATTGCAAATACCTTGCAAGTAGAGTTTTCTGACAAAATCTGGGATTCGGGGTGGAGGAGGAGCAGCACAGGGTATTATTTAGAAAAACTCTGATATAAAACAGTAAAAAACCAAAAAAAAAGTAATTATGCCAAGCCAGGCAATTTCTCATGGAACATCTTATATAGATATATATTATTTATATATATATATATATATATATAAAAGGTGTTTTATTATAATCTCTCTCTTCTGCCCAGCTCAGGAGCGGGAGTGGTAGAGTGGCTTTGGTGGGCACCTGGCATCCAGCCAGGGTCAACCCATCACACTTGCTATACCAGTATTGTGATTGACTGTTTTTATAAAGCTACGTGCTGCTTTGTAGACTGATTCTGATTACTGGGAATGAAGTACAATCAGTTCTGAGCTGCGTTTTTCAAATCTGTTGCGTGTTTTTGAAACAGTAGACAGGTGGCTGACAGGTCCACTTAATACTTCACTTATAGGCTTCCTATTCCACTAAGTAGTGTTTTATTATTATATATTTCATTAAAACAATGAGTAACGTAATGTTTTTAGAACAAATTATCCTTCATCAAATGTGCCATCTAATGAACAATGATCTTGCAGTTGTATTTTTTATTAAGGTTATTCCACTGTTATCTCCATTTTTCAGAGTAGAATGGAAGTTGTTTAGTCAGTGAGTTCATGCCTTGCTAGTTACTTCTGTAGGTCACATATCAATGCCTGTTTGCCCTAAAAAAAAAATCCTACTGTTGCTCCACTTCTGTCTTCCCATATTACCACAAGGTCTTTGCTGAGACTGGGGTCCCCTTGCCCTGGGCTGCACACAAACCTATCACAAAAACCTCACAGAGCCTGATCCAGCAAAAGCTCTGTCTCTTCCTGGGCTAATGCACAAGAAATAATTCAAAATATGTGGGCTCCGAGAGCGGAGTAGGAGCAGAGCAGTACCATCAGGGCCTCTCCATCCCTGTTTCTGAGACTGGCCCTGTGTTTCCTCTGGTGAAGGCTGGAGGCTGCCAGGGGTTCCTCTCTGGGAGGTGGTGTTTCAGGTATCCTAGTCCTTTCCTGGATCCAACACAAAGTCTTTGCTTCAGAGAACATATGGTATAAAGCAATAAATAACACCTATAAAAGAAAGGTGGAGTGACTCACGCAAGGTCACAGAGCAGGCTAGTCATCAAACCAGTTGCAAAGCCCTTCTCATCTGACTCTCAGCCCAATTTAATATGCTTGGCATACATTTACCAGGGAGTTAAGATTCCTGTAGGTCAGCCGTAGCACCATGCAATGAGTTCAACATGCATAATTCTACTTAATATGACATTGTTTGGTCCTCACAACATCCTCCAGCCTCCTCATCCACCCAGGAAATCAGCTACCTTGTATGTCCCAGGCTTTCCGAAATAATCAGCATAGCACATTGATTGTTGATTTACAACACGGTTGCAAATGGACAATTTGACACCTACTTTCAAAGAATTCTTGAAATCTGTTCTTCACAGGTGTTAACCAGTAAAGCAGCTTAAATCTTTAGTATGAGAAATGAACACAAATGTGCTGATGAATAAAACCAAACTGGCCTTAGTTTAAATTGAATTATCATTGAATAGATACTCACAAATATCTGCTTTTCTTGTTTGCCCATTGTCAATACTTTGCATGCTGTTATTTCTTCAGGAAGTCAACAGAGTGCAGAAAGGGATATAAACAGACTGTCAGACTCAGTGTGTGCAGGCCAAAGGAGCATAAAAATCTTTCTTTTTGCCACACTCATACAAATCTTTTCACTATTCTAAATGTCATTGATGATGTACTGAGAAATTATTCAATACAGTGGAACATCCTATTTCATGCTGTTTGATTTCTGCTGTATGGCATTTTTACTATAGATTAGTACCTTGGAAAAGTGACTGGAGTTGTGTGGTTTGTTAGCTCAACCCATTCAACACTGTGTGCTTAAAAAAGATCAGCTATTGTTTTATCCAGCTATTAATTACCGATTAACAAATCAAATCACCCTCTATTTGCATAACATTGGCAGATAAGTATATGATGGGCCACCAAGAAAGAGCTCTGAGATCAATACACTGATCAAACAGCAATTATTACTCAACAGGAGAGGAGATCTCCAGAGCGTAAAGTGATGTCATAGTTGTACACCTCTGAACATGAGCAGTAAGGACTAGGTTACAGCAGTGGTGCTCACTGGTTCATTAAAACATCTTTGGCTTCTGTCTTTTGGCTGATAGGGGATTAGGGAGATCTGTGGGCTCCTAGCAATCCTTTTTTTTTGAACACAATTCATCTTTTCTGAAGGACCTATAACAACCTTGGTTGAAAGCCAAGCCTGCTACTGTCTTTTCTGTACCACCACATACTTATCGCAAGACTGAATTTGGATTCATTCTTCTGCACAACTTTGACTTATACAGGCACTCATCCAGGCCTTCAAGAGAGTGGCTGCTTTCCACTGAAGCTGAAGGGTCCCACAGTCCAAGTAAAGCAAGCCACTTAGCCTAACCCTCCATGGGCCTCCAGTTTGTCTCGCTCTTCTGGTTTACTGCCTACTCACACCTACAAAGCTGCTAGATCCCTTCTGGGCACCTTCTGAGCTTAGTCAGCCCCTTAGCTTTGAGAGAGAGACCGGCCTCAGCTGATGGGTCTACTCTGGACAGGCAGTATGGATAGGGGCTGTCCCAGTTTGGGACCATGGATCCATGACAGCCCCAGACAGTTTCCTGGAGAGACTGTGCCTCCAACATCCCAACTTGTCCTCATGCTATGTGCCTCAGGACGTGAGAAACATTTTCTGAAAAAAACCACACAGTTTTCATGGATTGCAATACATTTCATTGTTTTGGATACTTTGAACTGAAAAGAAAAACATACAGTTGTTAGAATGTGGCCAGTGTGTACCAGCAAGGCCCAGCAGCGTACGTGCAAGCCATCCTCCATACCTACACACCTACAAAGGAGTTCTCAAATATGTCTATTTCAAAAACATTAATAAATGTAATGCCCAAAGTTCTCCCTCGTGCCATCTGCAAAGACAATGTAGATGAGGCATTTACACAGAGAGTAGGCAGGTCACCTTAGAAAAGCTGACATGAGGATACGGAAAATATATTTGAGCTACAGTAACTTTGGGATTGCTTGAGAAAAATCCAGCTGGCATTTAAATTACAGAAACTGTTGCATTTTTAGATGGTAACAGCCCATCACTGCTGGTCTCTAAATACAGATTTATTAAAAAAGCTGTGCCTTTACTGGCTAACTTGCAGATCAGAAGATCCAGTAGACAAGATGACTCTATTTTATTCTGGGAACAATATTTTCCTTGTTACCCAGACTCCCTCTCAACTGCAGTAAACATAAATTCACTGCAAAAAAAATTTTGGTATTTTTACACAATAAATTCAAGTTTTTCTCATAGCCCTCTATTTCTGAACCAAGCAGAACAGTCCCACAGAGAAATGGTTCTGTATGGGTATTTCAAAAATGTTACAAAAACAGCTTAATGACTTGGAAAGCTTGAGGAGTCCGTGGCATAACCACTGTTACGCATCTGCCCCTTCATGCTGCAAAATAGTTTCAGTATCATTCCCAGCACCTAGTACAAACAGTCAGGGTTATAGTGCTGTTCACAGTCCTCCCATACCCTCATCTGATGGGTTTTCTCCGCAGGAGGGTTGTGATGCTCATTATGGTACAATGGATACTTGTGGAGGGCTTATGTTGTAATGAGCATCCGGACAGATGTGGAGAGAGGGTTGCGTTCTTGCTGCATGCGGGCAGCCATGGGGGAAGGTTACACTTCAAGTTGCTGGCACTGCTGTTGATACTGTTGATAACATTTTCAATGGAAACACTGTTATTAACAAAATATTTTCTCCACCCTTCTTTATTTCTTATGACTCAGGAGAGCTGGCAGTGAAACAGGGGAATTCCATTGCTCGCATATTTTAAATGGTAAGAGAGATGATGTTTTCAAATGACCTTTTTGTAACACATTTTGAGAAGTTTGCCTTATGCTTCACTGCAGAGTTTGCAGTTTTTAAAGACTGTATCCCTGTGCTCTGGATTGTTAGGGAAACTTCTTCCTAGTGTGGCAGCTTTAAAAGACTTGTTTGTTTGCAAGTCTATGTACCAGTATCAGTCAATATTTTCCTGCAGTGCTAAAAAGTTCAAAAGTGATTGCACCTACCAGCTTAGTATTAAGTAAAAGATACTACAGAGAGAACTTTGAAATGGAAAATTGCACTGCTCCACAATGGAAAATACTATTCTGAGGGACATCTGTAGCCCAAGTTACCTTGCCATCCACGTCTAAGACAGAAAAATATTTCTTACATCTGGCCTCAAAAAGGATATTCCAACTCAAGAAATGTACTAACGAACCTAGCCCAATATTGATGAAAAGACTTAGACAAAGAGAATCATTTATTTTTCATAAACTGTAGGTAACTATCCTTTTAAAAATATGCGCAACATTCATTTTTAAAAGCCTGTGATTGCCACCCTTAAGATTCCCTTGTTGGCTGAGCTGACAAAACAGATAAAAGGAGAGAATCTAGCCATGTGTCATGTCCTTTTCTAATACAGTAATCTCCGGCATTTCTCACTCTTTTAGTGGTCTTCATACTTTATAGACAGCTCCAAGCTGGAATTGCAGGGAAGATGCCCTCTTACTGTTATACCCAGTCTTTGTTTAATCCAGCAGAAAGGTTGTGCATCCAAAATGGCACTCCACAATTCTTCTTGTAAAGGCTGTGCCACAATTCTCACACTGCACCCACAATCATCGTTAAAACTTCCTCTCAGACTTGCTATTAAATGAATACACAAACTGTTTCTCTGGTTAGCTGTGCTTAGTCTGCTCATTTCAGTAATCACACAGTCCCCTGCAGATACTGGCAGCCTAATGCTGTATTGGGTTGGGATATAATTGTGTGGCTGGTAAACATATAACACCCTTTTATAAAAAAAGCAGAGGTCTTTCAGAGGCACATTAGCAACTCACCTAGATGCATTTGTTTCGAAATTCTGCTGTCACCCCCTGTTGAAAATGGGATGTGAGTCTAATCCGGTACTGAAAGTATTTGAAATTGCACACACTCTGTTGGATTGCAATGGTTTATCAGAGCAAATTAACAAGTAACTGAGTCCATAGAACTGAAATTAAATGTAACTCATCACCAGTATAACTCATTATTATAGTGGAATTTCACCAGAAATATGAATAGAGATATTGTATTAAAGATCATATTTTCTTGGCTCCTCTCCTTCATCATAAAGTCAGTCTTACCAATTCAGGATACTAGCAACTGATCCTGATCATGTAATATCATATAGGAAATACCAGCGTAAAGGAAAGAGGAGACTCTCTGGCATTTTCCTCAGCTCTGACTGCAGTTTTGCAAGAAACTGTAATGCTGTTATTCCTCAAGAATCATATTACCACACTTACAGCTGTTTGTGAAAGCGTTCTTTCTCCCCATTTGCCATCTTTCTGTTTAAATAACCATGTGTGTATATATGTGTATGTACGCATGTATGTATGTATGTTTATATAAAACAATTCGCAGCAATATAAATGTCAGAATTAGAAGTATCCTAGCATTTGTAATATTGCCAAGTCTTGTAATATTGTCAAAATCACATCCATTCATACAAAAGTTTTTCAAACTAAGCATCTATCTCAAGTTCCTTTATTTGCAAAAAATGTTGTGGCTTTTTACTACAGGGATCTTTCTTTGTTGTTTTGGGGATAATGAAATATGGTGAATAAACAGATGGAAAACAAAGCCTTTAAAAATAATCAAAATGCTGACCTACTTAGCACAACACAGGGAAGTTTTAATGCAGTCCCAGGACAGAGTACAGCTATTGCTTTTTGTCAGGGAAGACAGCAGACACGTCTGAGCATTGTGAGCAAAAAAACACTTCAGTTCTGGTCAATGCACGCTATGGGGTACAAAGCCAAAAATCAAAGCTCACTGATTCTGCTGTCACAGGTGCAGGATCCACCACATGCTCCCTGAAGGGCAGCACCCCCAGCAAACTGGGGGATTTCCAGGTACCTGGCAAAGGCAGCACAACCTTGACGGCAAGAGCAGCAATCTCATTCCCTGCAGCTTGATGCCCCAGGCAGCTACCTACTTTGCTTATGCTCAGACCAGTTGTGCACTATAAACAGGAGAAAGGAGGAGATGGATGTCCTGAAAAAGGCATTATACCTGACATGTGCATCAGGACCTGCAAGGAAGCAAGTCTTGCCTGAGGTCTAGCATTGAGTGGGAGGCAGAGCTACTGACAGTGCTGTGTTGTGGTAGGAAGATTAAAAAAAGTATAAGGTCATGCTAAACTTCTGTTGTTGTTGTTGTTGTTGGGTACAGCTATTTATTAACAGAAACATTCAGTGCATAGGACTGGAGGGTAATACTCCCAGTCCTACTGAAAGCATAGAAAAGAAATACAGCAGCAGTCCAGCGACTTCTTGGAATGCTTTACAGACCTCTTTTTTTTTTTTTTTCCCCCGGAAGGCTGGAAAAGCAGTTATACAGGAGCCTTCTCTATATTCGATTCCTGATGAGAGAGAGAAATGAGTTGAAAATGTAGGTGGCAGAAGGCAACTTGTGTTCTAGGAGCCTCTCACCTCTCCCAGGAGGAGAAAGGGCAGAGTAAGCACCACGGACTTCAAGCAAATGGACTTCCCGGTAATGATGTGTGTGTTACTACTTGCTTACAAGGAAGAGAGGGTAAAGCAGAGAGAAAGCAGCTCCCAATTTTCTGCCAGCTGCAAAGCCAGGAAGCAACCCCACCGATGAAATCATCATCTCTAGCCTCTGCCTGCTGGGCAGAGTCTGCTGGGACCGAGCGATGAAGGTGGAGTCTTTCATGTGGAAACTGAGGTGCCTCATGCCATGTGACCCAGAAGATGGCCAAAAGCTGCCTCATGTTCAAAGGCTCATCTGTAATTGCAAATCAGAGCAAATCTAGTTTGTAATCTTAGAAAATAAGCACATTTTCTCCTGTCCTGGAGAGCAAGTTTTAATCAAGAAAACTTTGCAGTCTTGTTTGAAGCTGAGCTGGTCTTTCATTTGCAATAACGGTAATTGAGTAGAAGAAACAGAGGCATTGATTTATTCTTATGCCTCCTGCTAGGTTTTTTCTTTGCCTAGTCAGTTGTCTAAGTGTTAATGACATAGATGGTCCATGACTAGTGCCAAGATTTTTCTAAATATTGTTGACAAGCTGAAGGGCAACATGTTGTGTGGATAGTGGGTCAGACTTAGAGAAATCTCAATTCCAGGTTTCCAAGGCATATCTGTGTTACAGCTATCAAGTTTGTAGTTCAAGTTCACCATTTAAAAGCAACAAAATCACATACATGATTTATCAAAGAAATTATAAATGGAATAATTTTGGATCTTGAATAATGATGATGATGAAGTAATGGAAATTACACTCCAAGAACCAAAACTGACCACTATTTTTGGCAGAGATAAAAAATAAAACCTTTCTTTCTGTATTAAGAGGCAGGAGGTACAGGGTCTTATGCATCCAATAGGAGAAGAAGCTATGTATTTTAAATATGGCATGCAACCACCTCTGTTTAAAATTTAGACTATGCCAGCCTTTTACTTTTAGCTACAACTTCCACAAATTATCCCCTTTCCCAAGTGGCTTTTGTCAGCAGTTGCAATAAGATAACCAGATAACGTAAATCATACACTACCTCAAGAGCTTAAAAATTTTAAATATTTTCCCTTCATTCCTCTCCCCCAAAGGAACTATTAATTTAAACTTATTAAAATCTGATTATTTTGTTGTTCCCTAACGTTGAATGAAATTCAGGGAAGGACATGAAACTAATATTCTGATCACCTAGGCATGAAAAAAAATTTCTTTCATTTTTTTGAGGGAACCCATTTGGGAAGAGTTTCCTATACATCTGTTAGCAGAGTTGCAAGGCTCTGCTATCTTTTCCATTAATTCACTGAGTTATAAAATTTGGAACACAAATGTGATACTGGTACCTACAATTCCTTTGGCAACCTGTCAAAGTCCACCTTTTCATCGAAAGGTTTTTCAAGAGCATGAACCCTGATCTGAGGCAAAATAAATCTGTCACAGAATATCCCTTGTGAAATACACTCTAAAGATGTCTTACAAATAGAAACAAATGGTGATTCTCTCTTACCCCACACTCATGGGGGGAAAAATCATCTTCCTTGGGGACTAAGATGAAAGAGGATAGTACATGGTTTAACCTGAATATTGAGACAGTCCCAGGAGAAAGTATAAAATAGGATACTGAGGAAATGTGAGGAAGTTAGCATGACACACTGCTATACTTGGTGAATAAAAAGACTGAGGGAACTCAGGGCACAACGATGAAGTTGTAGGTGCAGGGAGAGAGGGAGTTTTCATGGCTTATGAATAGAGTAGGAAATTATGAGAACTATCAAACGCTGGCTGCACTGAGCAAGGAGCAATGAAGATACAGGCTGGCTGTAGACCCAGAAGTTTGTCTGAATTTTACACAAGACCAGGAGCACGCAGCACATAACACCAGACGACTCTCATTTACCCTTACACGGTATCGATAGTGCAATCCACAGTGGTGCGAATCTACTATATTGTGAGTGGATGGAGGCTCTTCCTCACTTGCCAAAGCCGCTTTGTGTGTCCCCAGACAGACACCCAACTTCTAGGACATACAGTCAAGTACTCAAAGGAGCATCAAGTTTCATTGCACATTTCTACAAAGGAGGGATAAGAGGCCATTTATTCACTTTTAACTTCAGTGTTCCTCATATGAGTGTTTGACATTGTAATTTCACATTTTCATAACAACTTACAATGAACACTGTTAACCTGACCACACCAGGTGAACATGATGGGATTGCAGTTTAACAGAGCCACGTCACTCAAAAGCAAGGCTGGTCATACCTAACACTTACCTTTCCATGACATCATGTGTTCGTGCATATCACATCACCCATGCCATCTCAGCAGACAGAGAGATTTTATGTTGCATTGGCACTACTTTCACACTTCTCATTTGAAAATTCAGGCTGTCCCAGCACCACAGACTGCTTTTGTTTTCTCCAAGAAAAGACAAAATTTAAAAAATCTAAAAGTTCCTAAAAGACTGTTGTGACTTTAACACCTGGGATCTGCAGTTTAGAAATACAGGTTGCCTGTCCCAATTGGAAGGAGGAAGCAAACACATACGTGCAGAAAATCACAGTTATGACACTAAGCCTAAATCACAAAGAAATCTTGCCAATATGCTCTTCAGACCTGTGTAGTTTTTTGTAGGGCTATTGAAACAGAGTATTTTGCCTACAGGTGCCTTTATTGAGAGGGTCCATCTCGTAATACATGGAAGATAACAGTACCATTATATGTTTGTGTCCATTTAAAAATACATGGAAGATTCCCTACCTCCTTGGTACTTCCATAGATTCCCAGTCTTAGGAAAAATGTCCCTGTTTTGAAGGAAGAAAAAGAGGGTTCCTGTCTGCTTTTTTAGAGCATAATCTGTAGCTGTTTGAAGCTATTCGAGGGTTTGATATGTTACCAGTTCTAGCAGAACCAGTTGCTGGTGCCACACTAGAAAAAATAAGATAAAGAGGACCAAGGAGGTAAATCCTGTCGCTTAAAATTTTCTTTCCAAAGATATGGCAGGCAGGAATAGACAGATGTATCTTCTTCAATGTGCAAGAAAAAGATTAATGAGTTCCTTCTACTAGTCACATCTTGCCAGAAAATATACTTTCCCCAGAAGAAAAATCCATCCAGTTTGTCCATCAACATTTGTATTATACTGTTTTCCTATTGTAGTAGGAATAGAAGAGCTGGCCAAATAATAAAATGTTTGAACATCGCTATAGTTATTTGTCAGATAGGACAGTTGATCCACAGTGCTCACCCACTGAAACCAAAATTTTCCAATTGCAAAATTTACCAAAAGCTAACTTAACCATGAAAAATAATGGTGTATTATGTTTGTTAACATTTGAAGCATTGCAACATAAAAATGAAAATCCTTTGAAATCCATGTTTACAAAACAAGTAGACAGAAAACATTATTTTATTGGCCCCAAAACAAGGCTAAGGCTGGTTTTGGCGGTTTCTTATGGTACACAATTACTATGACCAAAAAACCCTCCAGGTTTTGGGGTTTTTTGCATGCTTACATTTTTTAGACTCTAGTATCTCTATAAGTGCTTGGTGTCATAAACCAGAAAGAGCCTTTAACTGGAAGAGGTATATGGCCTAACTGCCTATCCAACTTTAACGCTCTGAATATGTATCCTTCCAGAGGTGGATGCAGGGAGGTCGTCCTCTGAAAGGGCTGTAGCCACTGGAGTTGAGCAAATGCATTAATCAGCACAGAACTGGTTACGTGACTGTACTTCCACAAGCAGTGGGGCACAGAGAGAGCTCTCTCCCACCAAGGAATCCCACTGAAGCCAGACAAAGTGAGAGTGTGAAAAGCTTCTGGCAGGAGGGAGGCAGCTTTCAAACGTCTTTTGTGAAGCCATCTGTTCTTTGCTGATATCTATCAGAGCATTTATATACCTAAAATGAAATATATTCTTGCAAATAAATCAACAGGGTTCATATTATGGTACAAGAGTGATGCAATTAAGCATGTCTTGAGAAAAATTTATAAATATATATTTTTATATTTTACATATATTCACATGGGAAAACAAAATTATAAATGCTCTCCTAAAAAAAACAGTCCAGTAGTTCTTCCTTAATAAGATAATCCTCTGCAGCCATGCATGATCAGAGGGACTCAGACTGCTTTCAAAAAAACCCATATGTTTATCTTCAAAGTCAAGATACGTTAATTCTTAATTTTTTTCTTCTTGTTATTTACTTCATAGATTCAAGATCTTTAAGTATCATATTTTCAAACCAAGATCTTTAAAGTTTCTTTAAAAAAAATTAAAGCAAGTATTTTCATGCAATCTCATGAATCCAGTAGACTGGGCTTAAATAAAAGTATCAAGTATCACAAAATTCACATGAAATCATCTTGCTTAACATTAAAGAAATAAAATCTTGACATGTTTTCTCAGGGAATCACTGGAATTACGCTCAATGGGTCCAGCACATACAGGAAAAATCAGAATTGAAGGTCTATCACTAAAAAGTCCTGGCAAAGGTGCTCCTGAAGAGGTCACTTATGCTGAGAGGCGAAGTCTTGGCTCAAACAAGAGGTAAAGACATGGAATTCTGCAGCCCACATGAACTTGCTCTTTTTCCTGCCTGCAACCTGGCTACATTTTAGGCTCAGAGCAGCCACCCGACCTCGGGAGTAGCTGAGGTGCCTTTTGGGCTGTTGTACCCCTGGCTTCATCTATGCCGGGTTCTTCCAGACTCTACGAGAAGCTTGGACGCACCCTGCCGGACCAAAGCCTGGTCTTGAAAGGATGGGAATAGCGGACTAGTAAGTAGTTCTGGACTTCTGACTGGGTTTGGACACATGCTTAATGGGCAGACTAAAATTAAATCCAGGAAGGTGTTTTGAGCATATTAGTCCACTTTTTTTTCATGTTGTAAGGTGATTTCTCACAAACTGATAGATGAATTCTAAAATTAAGATACTTCTCTCAAAATAAGATAATTCTTCTCTAAATCACTTTAGGAACAAACTCATTCATGAATTCTATATAAAAAAAATACAATTTTGTTGTTATTTGTAAGGAACTTTGATGTATATGTTTATTATCATTCACTTTTGTCATCGTAGAACTTCAAAGCCTCAGGATTAAAGCCCCATTGGTATGGAGGGCAGTAATAAACCAAAAGGCAAAAGTCTTACAATCAGAGTATATGCACATCCCCTTGGAATGCATTATTGTCAAAGGAATTGTATAAGACACTAAAAGGAGCTTTGTTTGCATTTAGGTTTCTCTCTTTTCTTAAGCTGTTTGTTTAGAAATGGGTCACTTAGCCTAGCAGATGTTTCCTCAACACAACATATTTGTGTCACAGATGAAGAAAACTTTCCAACCAACTCCCTTGTTTTAGTAACTATAATTTAATAATCCATTTTATTTATTTTTAGAGCAGACAGAACAATTAACTAAAAATTCCAGTTGTTCGTCTGTGTTTTTCCCCCCACCTCAAATTTGTACAGATAAACTGCTATGGGGAATTTTAGTTCTGTCCTAATAAAAGAAGAGAAACTCCACATGAATGTGCAGTTTCAAGCCACCAGAAATTATTCAGGAAACATCACTTAGCTGGTTTATGCACCAGAATGTAAATGAGGCCTCCTTTTTTTCCCTGCTACCAGTAAAGCTGAGGCATTCACGCTTTCATTTCACTTCACTCCTTTTTTTTTGTTGTTGCCATAGAAACCAGTTTGCCAGTCAGTCTGCAGAAGAGGCTGCCATTGCAGGTGGTTTGCAAATACTGTATTAATAAATGAAGAAATAAATAAATAAATAGGACACACATTTTACTCAAAAAGACAGCAGTAAAAAGCACATCACTTTGCATTTATGTTGGCCTGTGTAATTTGGCTACTGAGACTTTGTAGAAAACATTTACTGCCTCAGAAAATAAGCATGCATGTATTTCTTGTACCTGGCAAGCCCATTGTGTATATTTACAGCCTTCTCTACAGCAATCAACTAAAATATTGAAACAACATAAACCAATTGAGTTGAAGGGAATGAATCCTAAAAAGAAAGGCAGAATAAGAGAGAGAGCGCGTGCACAAACACGGAGCTATTGACTTATTCATGTGCATGTTCAGGTTATGTGCCTGGGATTAGCAACAATTTTGGGTCCTATTTGTACAATAATCCTGTTGTTCTGAAGGTATTTAAATTAATATAACCTTGATCTAAGAAATTAAAATCAACCAGCAAGAAAAAAAAAAAAGATGGTTTAGCTTGATTTTAAGCATGAGGAAAATAGGCTTAAGGGATCACTTTATCAGTCCACCTGGGAATCCCCCATAACCTTAGAACACCTTTGTCTAAGTTCAACCAAATCTTAAAAATGGGTAGAAATCCCACAGGCAATTATTCATGTAAAATAATTTGTAAACACTTGCAACTGGAGGAGAGATCCGTGCCTCCAAAAAGGAAAGGCAAGAACTCCTCTGTTCATGATTCCATTTGGCACTTTTCATCAAAACAAAAGTCAAGCACACAAAGAGATGTCACTTCAATTCTCTCCATAGAAGAATCACATTTTATTAGATGTAGAAAGTGGAGGGACTGTATGGCTTACAGTTGTACCTATGATGTATCTTAAGTATTTCCAGTATAGAGAAAGTTCTACAGTTATTGCTGATTTAGGTGTTTATAACATTTTAATAAAATGTATGCATATTTTCTCTTCTATCATAGTCCTGATTCCCCTTATATTTCTCAACAAAATTAATGTTAGTCTTCTAAGGAATGAATCATCTGTAGGAGTTCTCCCACTAGACTATTTGTCTAACCCATAGATTAAAAGAGTTTACACTCCAGCAGGTTTAAGAAGGTTTAAAAGCAAAAAACCAAAACATGAATGACCCACATTGCAGATCAGTAGAAGTCTAAGGCTTCCCAAATACTTACATTCCAATTAAAAAGATGTCCTTGGGTTTCTGCAGTTCTTCTCTGGTGCCAGCAACCTAGTTATTGTCCAAATCACCATGGAAAGAATTGCTTTTTATTGTGGCTATTTCTTTCATATATAACAACAGTAGTAAGAAAGGTCTCAGCCTCGTTGTTTTAAGGATGCCAGAATAGTGGAGAGAAGCAAATGTCACTCTTATATTCAAGAAAAGCAAGAAGGAGGACCCAGGGAACTAAAGGCCAGTCAGCATCACCTCAATCCCTGGGAAACCATGAGCAGCTAATCCTGGAAACCCTTTCCGGGCATGTGAAAGACAAGAAAGTCATCAGGAGTAGTCAGCATGGTTTCATCATGGTCATGCTTCACCAACCTGGTAATGTTCTATGATGAAATGACTGGCTTCGTAGATGAGAAAGCAGTGGATATTGTCTACCTTGACTTAAGTAAGGCTTTTGACACTGTCTCCCATAAGATCTTCATAGAAAAGCTGTTGAATTATGGGCTGGATGAGCAGACAGCAAAGTGGATTGAAATCTGGTGGAACAGCCAGGTCCAGAGCATGGTGACAGGTGGCATGAAGTCTAGCTGGAGGCTAGCAACTAGCAGTGTACCCCAAGGGTCAATATTCAGACCAGTCTGTTAAACATTTTCATTAATGATCTGGACTATGGGGCTTGGTGTACCCTCAGAAAGTTTGCTGATGACACAAAACTGGGAGGAGTAGCTGCTACACCAGAGGGTCATGCTGCCATCCAGAAGGACCACAACAGGCTGGGGAAATGGGCTGACAGGAACCTCTTGAAGTTCAGCAAAGAGAACTGCAAAGTCCTGCACCTGGGGAGGAAAAACCCCATGCACAGGTGTATTCTAGGGGCCATCCCGCTGGAAAGTAGCTTTGCCACAAAGGACCTGAGTGTCCTGGTGGACACCAAGTTGAAGATAAGCCACCAATGTGCCCTTGCGGCAAAGAAGGCCAAGGGTATCCTGGGCTGCACTGGGCAAAGTATGTCGAGGTAGGTGATCCCTCCCCTCTACTAAGCACTGGTGAGGCCACACCTGGAGTGCTGGGTCCAGTTCTGGGCCTCCCAGTTAAAGAGAGACATGGGCATACTGAAGAGAATCCTTAACAAAGGACCACAAAGGTGATGAAGGGACTGGAACATCTCTCCTATGAGGAAAGGCTGAGAGAGCTGGGACTCTTCAGCCTGGAGAAGCAAAGGCTCAGGGAGGATCTTATCCATGTATATATAAATACCTGAAAGGTGGATGCAAAAAAGATGGAGCCAGGCTCTTTTCAGTGGTTCCCAGTGACAGGACCAGAGGCAATGGGCACAAATTGAAACACATGAGGTTCCTTCTGAACATCAGGAAACACTTTTTTACTGTGAGGATGACTGAGCCCTGGCACAGGTTGCCCAAGGAGGTGGTGGAGTCTCCATCCTTGGAGACAGTCAAAAGCCATCTGGACACGGCCCTAGGCAGCTGTCACTAGGTGTCCCTGCTTGAGCAGGGGGGGTGGACCAGATGGTCCCTTCCAACATCAACCATCCTGTGATGCTGTGACTGTAACAAGCATAAAATCATCACCTCTCCCTGAAGAGCTTTCCATTTCAGGCTTCAATTCAACAAAGTGAAATAGCCATTGCCATTGGAATCAGTAGCACTCAGCATCTCCTACAAAATCAGGCCTATTAGGTAAAAAATTGGTTGAAAGAATGTCTCTCAAGTATTCCCTGCAAGGGTGTGGGAAATCTTTGTCGTCTCCTGTCATGCAATATATCACCAAATTTATGAAATTGCATTAAATGATTTTTGTGACTATTGAATCAGTAAAATTACAGTTATATGCCTCAGTCACTTCTTATCCACTATCATTCCAGAAATGCTCCTGGCTTTTATGCCACCATTCTGAGGAAGAAGAAGAGAAATCTTTTCTACTGTGCTACACTTGAAACAGTTTGAAATCTTGCACCAGCTGATGTAAACAGCCCAAACCATATTATCTGGAGAACACTATCATCAGTCTGGAATGGTAACAGCTTTTTGCTCAGAAGGCGAATGGAAATCTCAGCAGAAGTTTGATTGGAAAAGGTAACTTTACTTCTCTTCCTCTTTCATACATTCCAGCCTGTTCCAGTTCATGCTCCTGACACCCAACTGAAAGGGTGGTAAGGTAATCAGGGGAAGGTTTGCTGCACACATACCCTTGTTCTCAAAATTGGTTGTTGATTTATCAA
>JAVJGG010000013.1:24176638-24187777 GCA_035590195.1 Aviceda cuculoides
AAGGTTTGCTGCACACATACCCTTGTTCTCAGAATTGGTTGTTGATTTATCAATGGAACAAGCATTACATTTTCTTGTCCTGAAGTTTAAAAAAAAAGAAAGAAAAAAAAAAAAAGAAACCTCTTACTTACCTGCATCCCTGGGGCACAAAGTGTAATTTTGTGGTGACATCTAAGTGAATTTCAAAGATACACTGGGGAAGGAAGAAGAGGGGGATGGGAGAAACATCTCCGTTTGGAGATGGGAAGTTTCAGAAAGGAAAGAAAGACAGAGGAGGAAGGAGAACTGGAGAAGTTCTGTTTTAGGAAGGGGGCGAGCAGAGATCAGCATATTGCAGGGGATTATAGGTATTACGGGGCTCTGTGCAGGGTTAGGGGATCCCTCCATCTCTTGCTCTCTCTGTCATTATTTCCAAAATCCCCAGGGCAATAGGAAATACCTTCAGCCTACCTCACTCCTAAGGTGTTCCCTCCTGAATTACAGGATCACAACTCTAATTCTTCCTCTCACTATCCTGCCCTTTGCAGGCAGCTTCCTCCCCTACTAGTCCACTGCCATGAGCAAGAGCCTATTATTACACTCATGATTTCATAATTTTTTATATTTGCTCCCTAAGAAATTAATCGACAGCTGTTAACACAGGATAATGAGCTTGATGAACTTCAGTTATGACCTTGAATGGCTCTTCTCATGTCAATAATATATTTACCAAAAAATTTTTTAGAAAGAGAAGCACTGGTTTTAGGAACTTATTGACAGGAAGTTGAATTTCAGAGCTCTAGTATAACCTGCTTAGCAAAAATAGAGCATATAATAAAAGCAGTGGAAAATATGGATATCTCTTCCTCTATATGATTAACTGCACACTACAAGCTCTGCCCATCCATGGATTTTTCTACCTTCTTGTTCCAAACTGACCCAGGATTCACTGCTTTTAAAAGCATCTACAGACTCCTGTGTCATTGGAGGTAGGCCATTAATGAATGCCACATGCCTACAGACCTAGTTGAAAAAACAAAATGAACACTCCATAGATATACAGTCCTTTGTAACTCCAACCATTAGAGAAAAGATTTGACACCACTAGCTGTAAAATACATTCTAAAAAAGGATATATATGTATATATATGAGATACTTAAACGGGTCATTCATGTTAGCAAATTTCCAGAAATAATATTTACATTCTAGTGCGGAAAAAGAAAAGAATTTTGTAAAATGGATCAAATAACAGAAATCAAAATGTTGACCTTGTATTACTTTTACATGAGACTTTTTTTTTTAAAGCTCTGATTTGGAGCTGCCAATGGAAGGCTTCTGGAAAAGGCAAACAAGCTGTTGCTTCTGTTTTCATTATTTCTATCTCATCCCAGTCTGGAATGTCACTTGGATGTTGAGGTAATTGCACAATATGAATTGTACAGAAACCCCCTCATTTCTGTAAGATGAATGTGCTGTTATATTTTTCAAGCAGGCAAGAACCTACAAAATTTGTACATGTAAATGGAAAAACGTTTCTGTTGGTGGAGAAACCTAAACCACATCCTTTTGTACTCTAACCATCTACTCACTAGCAGGGGAGAGTTGTCAGAGAAGTATTTTAACTCTAAGTGTGTCTGAAGTTTCAAAATATGCTGTTCTTTTTCTCCTCTAGTAACCACATACATAAGCAGAATGTAGGAATTTGGGGGTTTAGGTTTCTCTTTCTGGGCAACAAAGAAAGGAACCTCTACTGGGCAGTGCACTCCCATTTAGGCACAAGTTGGATTAAAAGAATGTCACCCTTACAAAAACAATGAGCCCCAGGAACACCTGGTAAAAATGGAGACAGTGCTGAGCGTCTCTGAATATATTCACCTCATGATCTACTACTTTCTTTTTAGATACAAGAAAATCCTGAGTGCTTGGAGCCAGGTAGTCCAAACTTTGATTTAATTTAGATTTGGATTCTGTTCAAGTCCATCTGTACTTAATTTAAATGTTAGAGACTCCAGAAACAAATATGGATTAGAATTGGCAACCCTCATCTGGGCAAAGCTCCTCTGAAATCAGTGTAAATGTGCCTCAATTAAGTTTCCAGGCTGGAACTTACTTGGAATTAGAGATCATAAACATCTGCTGCATGTTCTGTAATATTTGTCCATAAAATTTTCTCAAGAGACAATCTTAAATATGTAGTGCATGTCTTAATGAGAAGAGAGGAAAACTTGTTTTTGATTTGTTTTTATAATCGTAAGAATACTGATGTCATAGCCTAAAATGGAAAAATATCCTGTTATGCTATATAGCATTATATCTCATAATTTAACCTCTTGCTGAGATGGAGCAGAAGATACAAGGGGCCCTTGATGGTAGTTACCACACTATTATATTTTCATGGTTTGTTTTCTAACCCTGGTAGAACTCTGGAAAACAGATGGAAGGGAACCAACCGTGCAGTCCTGCAGGTTTCCAGGAAACCCTGATTATATAATTTATACTAGTCCTTTCACTAAAAGGTCAGTTGCTACTGAAGACCAAAATAATAAAGAAGAACATTCCGAGCAGGCAAAAGCAGAGCAATTGCTCAAAGGGAGATGCTAGCTAGCTAGAGGTTGGGGTAGTTATGGAGAAGTGAGATAACTGGGTAGCAGCCACTGTGGGACTAAAGGCTGTCCACCTTCACTGCCCCACACCTGGAAGCTTTAAAAATTAGCTCCAGCAGAGAACCTGCTGTTACGGAAATGCTAACTCTTGATTTAGCAAGTGGGAAACACATATCGTTCCCTGGGATTTCCATTAGGAGAACGTCTGCCCGCTGAGCAAGACCAGTGAAGGAGGAGATACAGGGAGAGCACTGGTCCTGTCAGCCGGCTTCGGGTACAGTGCCGTGGCTCAGCGGAGGTGTACTGTGGTATGAATTCTCTTCAGAGCCAGTGTTTTGAAACTGTTGGCTTTGTATTTTGATTGGTCTTCTATCAGTTCCTTGCCTGTGTTTTTTAGTGGGCATTTCCAAAGGCAGCTTTGGGGCTAGCGGGGTAACTCCACACTCCCCTCCTGCAGTCCCTGGGAAGAAAGAGGATTCTCCAGAGAAAGCACCGGATCCTGCTGTACCCACTCGGAATCACCCTCTGGAGAAGTCTCGCTTTCCCCATGGGCTATCAGGAGACATCGGGGACACTTATCTCATTAGTAGTCTGCAGTGGCCTTTCTCAGAGTTTCCCCTGTGTGTTTCCACAGGTCTCTCCTGGTTTTGTAAGTTAAACAGAGACACGGGATAGATTCACTCCTGCTCTAAGCTGACTGATGTCAGCAGAATTTTCTTTCAGAGAGAAACTCAATCCAATCACTTCTATTCAGTCTTGCTCTGGATTAAGTTTTATTTATTTGTTTTCATTACCATGCCATTTAATTAGCTGTATTCTTACAAAACACACTTGGGGCTTTTTCCTTTCCAGAAGAAAGAGGGGGTGTGATTTTTTCAGAAACATCCAAGTGACTTAGGATTTGAAGTCTCACTGAAAATCAGTGGGCTTCTGAAATTCAAAATAATGACCCCTTGTCCAGTATTTAACAGCAATATCAAACACCCGCAGCCTCTACATCCAGTAGACAGAATTATGTCAGTCACCACATCACTGAACCTATCCGCAGGCAAGCAATATATTCAGCAGCCAATTGGGTCTGATATTTTAATTACAGATCATATTAATTTATTAAAGCTTAATGTTGGTTTCCTTGAAGAAGCAGGGGAAAATGGCAACACAGCAAAACTGGAACACAGTAATCCTGTCTGCTGCGCCTGCCACCTTCTTTTGTGGCCAGCCGTGTAATAAGTTTTTGGCAAGCTAGCTACACCATTTCACTCACATTTGATGCTCTTGAATATAGTGCTAAATGACTTCAGTATTTCCTGGAAAGGCAGCGGTGGTGAGCACGGATAGCTCCTCAGATGCAGTAGATGGCAAAGGACCACGAATATCAGTAGGAGCGTCTGCACGGCCTTCCATAGGCTTTGGATCGCACCCATAACAAGAGCAGACATTTAGAAAAACCTTTCCATGGCTAACTGGAATTCACATGAGACACAACAGGAATGGAGAACAAGACACGTCTCCGAGTGCATGTTTGGGGTTGGGGGGTGAGCGCCAGCCCTCTGCGTTGTGGTGGCCTGGGAAGCCTCCTCCACCCTCCCTTTGGGAATCCACCTGAAAGAAAGCAGGATGCAGAACTTGACTGTGTGTCTGGAGTAGAAAAACTAAGAGAGAGGCTGAAAGAGCACAGCACCATTTTGATATTTTAGAGGGAATTAAGAGGAATCAGTGTATTTTTTCTTTTCATGAACTCAAGTGTGAAGGCCTTTTGCAATCTCTGTTGGGAAGAACCCTAAAAAAAAAGTAAGACTGTTATTTTGAGCATGTACTGAAGCACCAGTTTTCTGCAGGTCTTGCTGCCTTGCCCCCAGGAATGCACCTTTTTCTTGGTAGCAAATGGGCAGCCACAGCCATGCTGACTTTGACTTTTATTTATGTGCTGCTTACAGTGGATTGACAACAACTTTGTTTCATTTATTCCTGGATTCCAAACTGAAATAATAATTTCTTCTTCCCACTGAGGCAATTCTTATTCTGCTGCTACAGCTACAAGTAGGGATAAAAAAAAAAAAAAAGAAATTAGAAACACTTGAGCCCCAGTGTTACATGTGAAAATATGTTGCAAGCCAGCTTTGCCACAGCAAAACTATATGAAAAAAACTCATCATAAACAAATAGATGGGCACTGAAGCATAGTGGTGGTTGAATCTCTAAAAGAGATGCATCAGCTAGGCTCAAAACAAAAACTCACAGCCACATACCAGGAGGTTCTTTACCTCCTGGACACTTCTATGTGCAGGATGAGGCAAGTCTCCCCCCACACGCAATAGCACGTGCTACAGAAAAATGTTGTTGTCAGCTGTCACTGGCCACAAGAGCTGTGCATGCTGCAGGGTCTTGGAGAAGTCCTGTGCGTTGATCCAGGCTGGCTGAGGTTCGTCTGCTGTTCGTCAAAGATATTATGCACTTCCACAGTCACGAGCACTTAATAAGGAAAAGAACCAAAAGGGCTTTAGCAGCCTGTTCAGGCACATCTAATAAAACCTAGCAGAAAAGTTAGGTTCAGGTAGTCAGAACCACAGAGAACATGCATATTCTAGGTAAGCAGTCATACCAGATCCTAATTTTTTAAGGGAAACACGAACACTTACTCTGTAACAGCTTTGGAACACCAATTATTATCATGTTTGCATTGCCAGTAGGTTTTGAAAGCTAGTGAACTGTGTCTCAGTTTCAAGAGAAAACCTGACAATACACAAATGAAAATAAGAAAATTTCTTGCAAATGTTTCATGTACCACCAACTGATTGTCATGCTCAGAAAGGCATGGAAGACAGGGAAAATCTGCAATTGCAATTGCCACTTATTGCATATTATTTGACTGAGCGAATTGTGAATGGTTCAAGGATTTGTTTCACCTACAATTAATGTCAAAAGGCTTCACTTCTTATTTTAATATCTTAAAATTAAGAAATCTATCAAGGATCTAGATTTCTTGTCACATTCCTGATACAAGACTCTACTAGTTGCAGCTGGTTCAAAGATGCCTTTACAATGCTATTTCCTTTCAATGCTATATGTGCAAAAAAATGAAAAGTAAAACCATTTTCTGTAAAGTGAAATAAATTTATTTATTCCCTCAACACTACCTACATAAAATAGTTTTCTATATAAAATGTCTATTCTTTAATATGTCATTATTGCTGTCAATTTGCATTTGTTGATCACAAAAGCACAAATTACCAATATATTATTTTGCACAATTAACCATGAACTCCAGAGTACAAAGTGAATATAGGTCAGAAAAGGTTTACTACAAAAGTTAATAAGTTAATCATATACAAGTTAATAATGTAAGTAGGCATTAATTTGAGTTACATTTCCAGAGTAATTGTCTGCCTTGAGGAAAAATTAACATCTTCAGTGCCATACAACTAAACCCAAGCACTATCAAAATATCATTGCTTGCAAACATAAATTCAATATTTCTACATTTCAGTACTTCTGAAACTACCTTTTGTAACCCAACAATTCTTCTGCAAAAGACTTCTGAGTTTTAACCCTGCTCATCATAAGACAAGACAACACAAAATTGTTGAGATGAAGTGTGTGTCTGCCTGTGAGTCTCTCCTGCTAATAACTCTTGAAGCTTTTACAGAATTACAGAAGCGTGACCAGAAGAGGGACCTCTGGAGGTCATCTGGTCCAGTCCCCTGCTCAAGCAAGGCCACCTACAGATGGCTGCCCAGGACCGTGTCCAGCTAGCTTTTGAATATCTCCAAGGATGGAGACTCCATCACCTCTCTGGGCAGTCTGCAGGCTTCCTGAAGTGTTGTGAAAGTTAGTAGCCAGAAGAAGGGACAGCTCAGGTGAGGGCTGTCACCATGTGGACATAAGCCACCACGTGCATAGGAGATGGCCAAGCAGGATGGACATTGGTGGTTGCCAGCGCTCCCCCTGGGTCCTGATGAGTAGAAGTACCATCGCAGGCATCGGGAAGGTTTGGGTTTATGCTGTCAAGGGGATGCTTACAGGCCCCAGGACATGAACCTGTAAGAAAGACAATTTCTTCCATTCTGGTGCTCAAAGAAAAAAATTGCTTTCTGTGGGCAGCTTAGTCTGTTCCCTGCGGTAGCTGAATATTGCAAATAAAATCCGTGTCCTCAGTGGCCTTGGAGGACCCAGTCCTGTAGGGCAAATGGTATCTTCAGCTATCAGTGAACCCAGCCTTGCCAAGATCTATAGGTATATATTTATGAATATTAATTTTGCTAGGACAAGATTGATTTCTTTCAGTGTGTAACATAAACATCTTTATTCTTCACTGAAGTGGAAGCTTTCTTGATTCTTTTTTGTCTCAACAACTCACAAGGAAACAATCACTTTTTTCAGGAACTGTTATAAATGTTACAGGGTCAGGATCCATGTAGATCCATGGTAAACATGCAGAGGACACGCTTCCAAGTCCTGAGAAAGCAAGCAGGCTTTGAGTCTTGGGAATTTGTGTTGTTCTTAGTTTTGATTTGTGCAGGAGTTAACGCAGAGACAATTTTGACAGTCGAGCTGAAGGGAACTTTATTCCTGTTAAATTCATATCTTGAGGCAGCCTTGCTCCCTTGGAACTAGACAATGGTAATGTGCTAAGACTGTTTATATGAACCCTGACCATCACATTTCAGGACTTGCATAAACTGAGAAAGCTACATGACCAGAGCTCCAATACCACTGATTTCTTTTCAGTAGAAACCAGACAGAAAGATATTTGCAATAGCTCAGCAGAGAAGCAAGATGGTCTCAGGGCACAAATCTGCCTCAAAAGCAAGTAAGTACCTGTAGTTATAAGCTGGTTCAGTTGTACCTTTGAATACTACTGAAGTTTGGATAAAATGGGTAGACGGACTGTAATCTATATTCTGTTCCACTTATTATTCTGGCTTCGCACTGCAGCAGTTGATCCCTTTCCATATGCACAGAGAAAAGCATGATTAGGAGTTGTCAGATGCTGTTTTTTACCTGCCGTCATCCTCTCCCTGAATATTGGCTCTCAGGCTGCACAGGCAGGCTGAAGCTGCCCCTGTATTTATTTGGCCAAAAAGTTGTGCCATGTTTTCTTGCTTAGTGACTAGGGCAGACGGTGAGTTTGTGAGAGCCTCAGGTTTGTGCCTGTGGCCCAGTGAATATTTACTTATTTAGGAGAGAGACTGAGAGAGACAAACTTGAGAATTATCATTGAATAATTTCACATTATCAGATGAGTGGCATAGTTATCTGTACTGTGGAAAAAAATGGAGAGAATTTGAACCTGGGTGTCTCCTTTTCAGGGGAGTCTCCTACTGCCATGTTACTGTCTATTTGGGGCTTGTTTTCTGTTTTTTAAAGAAAAACCTGTGAAAATTCTTGGACTTGTCACAGTGGAGAGTAGGCATATTTTTTTTTTAAATCCCAGATTTCTGGGAGATATGAAATCACTACCAGGGGCCATTAGTCAGACAAACAGAGTACTGCTCTATTTTTTTAATCTCTTAATCATTCAGTCCAGCTTTTTGTGGAGACAACTCAGTGCTAGTATTCATTGATGGACTTTTCAGATGCTTCACTTGGAACATGTAAGGCAAAAAAAAAATTAAACCTGCAATGGTATTACTTTCCATTAAGGAAAGTTCACTGCTACATGCAGTGAAAAAGTGCAGAGGTCAGAAAGATCCATGAGTTCAACAAAAACACTGCTCTTCTGTGACACAATCAGATTTAAAGAACATTTTAAATAAAAAAAGTGTATGTATTTATTTATTCATTGGTTCATTCTGTCTTTGGACAACGAAGCTTCTGAGACCAGGAGTCTGATGACCTCCGTGGGAGCCACAGAGGACCACGGGCCAGTGGGGACAGTTAGTCCTCTTTGCTAACAGCATCTCCACGCAGATTGAGTGGAGACATTCAGTCTATAATAAATACAGCCTAGGGAAATACAGGCCTAGAGCTGTCTACTGGCTCATTATTAATACATTGGAATAGTCTGGACCTGTGACCTCTTTAGTGAATCTTCCCCCCTCCCTCCCACAACTTCTTTTTCTGTCTGTGCGCACGGCAGGAGCGCTCCTGGACTTTGCACATCCGCAGTGTCTCACCTCGTGCTCCTTTCCTCACACTTGTGTGCAGCTTAATAACAAACCAAAAATGCAAGAAGACTGTATCAATCATGCAGACACAGCAGGGAAAAAAAAAAAAAAGAGTGGAGTACATTAGATCTTTTTTTTTTATCGTTCTTTTTTCCCCTGTCACTTACAGCCACTAAGCAAAGGACTAGCAGATTTAAGTGCTATATAAAAATGAGTAGCAAGACAAGTCCAGGGAACAATACATCTGAAGGAAAAGGACTTCCAGAAGCAGACTCAGGGTTTTTTTGTGTGAGGCCTGGAAGCAGCTAATCTCTGCTGAGTAAAGATAGCCATTCAGCTCAGATCAGTCAACTACGATGCCGGAGGAGGAAAACCAGGGAATCGTTTCATTGTCATTACTGGGGAGCCACCAGATGCTTCAGATTCCATATATTTGAGGGATAAATCTTTCAAAAGCTCCATTGACACTGGGGTATGTCAATAATTCAACGTATTAGTCGGATGCAAATACTGCACAATAAGGTATGGAAAGAAAACTGTAATTGGGAATGCCTGGGCGAAGGGGGCTCTATCTTCTGACTGAGCCCATTGTTGAACTCCGGGCTGAACCTCCGACCCTTTACTTTGGAGGGACACAATAGGCTTTGATATGAGATGGTGGGAAACGGGCTTGGAGGCTCATTTCACATTCAGCTGCAATTCATCAGCTTGGCTGGGACTTCTAGCAGCTTTAATGACCACTGCAATTGATGGTTAAATCAATTTGTGACGGTGACAGCATGGCTGGCCCCTAGACTGTAACAATCCGGGATTACAACAGGCAGAAAAGGCCCCGTTATTCAGACGCGCATGGTTTCTGCTCAGCTCAGAGTGGGAACAACAGTGAGACAAAGTCTCACAAAAACAAGGCCTAGAGAATGTACACATTCACTCCAGTTGACTACACACCACCACGGCTTCTTTGTACCGCGATGAGGCGGATTAAAAAAAAAAAAAAAAGGGAAAAAAAAAAAAAGCATTGTTACAAATAAAAATATACAGTAGGGCACAAAAGACCCTGATATCTAACTATATCCTTAGGGAAAGTGGCAACCCAGAAAGAATTTCAGCTTTGTTCCTCCGGAGACGAAGTGGGTGGTCCGTCCCCCCTCCACCCCCGACCCCAAACTGTCTTGCCGCTTGCCCCCACGGTAAAACCCAGCCGTGTCTGGATTATGATCGAGCAGGTTTGCGTTTGGCAAGAGGGGCATAGGCAGGGGGGATGGGGGCCAAATGTATCTCTCCGACAGTGAGAAGGAAGAACTGCTCCCTCTTCTGTCACTGAAGAAAAAATGCATTCGAAACATGCTACAATTTATTTTTCATCTTTGCATGATTAGAATTACCTCTTAGGCCGAACAGATATTATGGGGAAAGAAGGCAAAGAGAGATCACTCTAGTGGCCTTGCGCTTGATAATTGTGTTACAGGAGATTTGGCTGTTCTGGACAAGGGCCCACAAGTCCAGTGTTTGCCTGACAGCAAGACGAAAATGCACATTCAAATCATCTTAGCTCTCCCCTCCTCTGCATTTTGCTGGTGTAGTGTGATATTTGCATCCAAAAGCTAAGGTGTATGTCAGAAGCAGACAGAATTTCTGGAAAATGCATGATTGTGATTCTGCTTTTCAGTATAATATTTTACATAAACTAACAGTGGCTAAAAATTATCAGACATATGTATGTGTTACAGTGTAGATATGACGTAATGTATCTGTGTGTTTTGTTTAAGCCAAATTACACTCAAAATATGTCAGATGATTAAATGAAAAGCTATGTTCTCTATGCTAGCTGAAATAATTCATTCATCCCAAATAGAACATTATAAAATTAATATATAATGTTGTATATCTAACTGAGCGTAGATTCATTTAAAAAATCAATATGATATGTAGTCAGAGGATCAAAATACTTAAAAATTTATATGAGGAAGCTGTTAATGTGAGCACTACAAATGATGCCAATCAATAACTTGTAAATTATATAGTAATTAATTACATGTCTCTCTTTGTGGTTAGGCATGATCAAGCCATTTCTGTGTATACTAAAGAAACTTGTTGAAGATAAGCACTAAAAAAATGAAAATTTGAGACACAGTCCCCTGATCTGTTACATAAATTCCTTCATTCACATTCTGAGTTGAAGTCTACAATTAATAACCAATTCTGGCAACTTCCTTACAAAATGTCATGGTCTAAATGTTGCAAAAGAAAGAGCTGTCAGCTCCTTGAAGTATGTGAATCAATTGGTTGATGTTAATACCTGAAAATTTGTATCTTGAAATAGAGTACCACATCTTGAAAATGTAAACAACAGATTTTTTTTTTTTTTTTCTAAAAGATCTGTCCAAATATTGAAAAAATATTATTGCTAACAGTAGAGAGGTCTGGCACTAGGTCTAAACCCTGACAG
>JAVJGG010000013.1:24187877-24225251 GCA_035590195.1 Aviceda cuculoides
CCCCCCCCCCCCCCCCCCCCCCCCCCCCCCCCCCCCCGCCCCCCCCCCCCCCCCCCCCCCCGGAATCACTTGGTTTCTATGGTAACAGTGCTGGTAGAAATAGTTGTGTGAGCATACTGAACATGCATAAAAGCCTTCCCCAGGGAGGTCAGAGGATTTGAAGAAAGAAAAAAAAAAAAAAAAAAAGATGGCAGCTTCTGCAGAAGGCACGAAAGCACAGAGACATTCATTTTACGCTGAATAAGTGTCTCACATTTGTGATGTGATCAATAATAAAAGGTTGTTGCTAAGAGAATATAAAGAAATGTTTAATATCTATCCACTTGTATTTAAATGTGTTTATTCATGCTTGTTACTGTATGAGAGAGACGACATATGCAAATTTGCTTCTGCACATATGTATGTAAAAATTGGTATGTGAATAAATAATACATAGTCCTACACAATGGAAATATAATGTGAGACTATAAAAGACTCTTTAATATATGCATTATCATATATAATGCATCACATATGGATGACTTTTCTATATCAGATATGTTAAATACATGTGCACACATTTAAAGTATAAAATATACCAGTCTGAAATACTTGACACACTGATTATTCTCGAGAAAATCAGTGTACAAAGTATCTCCCAAGGAGCAGCAAGAAACACCTAACATTATTTGTGGGTGAGGTTTAGTTTTGGCAATTAAAGCTTTTTAATTAAACTTAATTTTATTAGTGATGATCAAGAAGACAGGAATTAGTCAGAGTCTATCATACAACAAGCATGTTATATACACCAACTAGGCTCTGCCATTCAGCCTGCTTAGAAAGCAAGTGATCGTGGCGCATTGTTTTGAGCTAAAAATGTTCGCTAGCCCTTTATTTACATCTGCTTCAATCCTCTCCGTTCATTGTTGGTTGCTATAAACTCACTCCATGGGGGATGGATTGGCACAGAGCAAAAACGTGACGGAGGCTCCTGTGCAGAGGATGAGCCGTTGCTGCAAGTGAAATGCCGCATCCATAAAGCCAGGGGAAGGGGGAGAATTCCCAGTTACACTTGAAAGCTTCATTTTTACAAGCCGGAAGGCAAAATATTTTGGGGGCTGCATGGTGTGCAAAGCAGGTTTGGAAAAATGAGCATTGTTCTCTTGATTTTTCAGAGCAACACAATGCGCTAAAATTTCCAAAGCTTGCTAGATTACTCTGGGGTATGGCGAAAGAGGATTTTCATGCAGGAAAAAAAAAGCAAGGAGGATCTATATCCACTGCTGCATCTTTACAATTCAAAAGAAGCAGTACATTGTCTGGGACTGACACTTGCAGAGACAGCAGTGGCACATAAGTCTTCCCATCCTCTCCCAGCCCCCCTCCCTTGCACCTCCCCCCCAACCCGCTATTCAAGGGGGCCCCAAGAAAGCAACTTTCTCCTGCGCCAGCCACACGGCCACCCTCCTTCCTTCCCTTCGCGTGGAAACCACTATTATTCACTCCCAGTGGGTCGGGCGCGGCGTGGGCATACAGCCAGCAGGGACCTTGCCTCGGGGACCGCCCCAGCAAACTTGGGAGCGAGAAGGACAAAGGGCTCAGTCTGTCTGAGGTTGGGTAGAGGCAACGCGCTGTCCCGTGGGGCAGCGGCCTTTGTGAAAGGTGTACGTGCGCTGGGGAATGGCAACGTCACCAATCTTCCCAGCTCGTCCGGAGAATCAGACCGCTGGCCACTCTGGCCCCTTCGAAAATCTGAGGCAGCACCACTATCAGTTTTGGAGTGAAAGTACATTTTACTTGCATACATTGTATGAGGATTGTGCTGTTTGCATTAGAGAAAAATGGAAATTCAGACATATGATGATCGTACTTCACCCGGTTTCTTAAACTTCTCCTGCAAGCCAAAAGTGCCTTGTTAGTGATAAATTTTCCTTAATTAGAACTCAGGTTAAATTTTTCCTGAAATGAGCAATGGCTCTCTGCACTTCTCCAAGCTAATATTTCTATCTGCCCTTGGAAATTCACTTAGATAATACCAGGCTGGCATCTAATTAGCAAATATCCTTGTTATTGCCAGAGCTGGGGTGGGGGGAACAAACAGGAAAAAAACCCAAACCAAACAAACCATAAAAAAAGAGAAAACCAAAGTATGACCAGGCAAAACAGACAGAGCTTTTTTCCAGAGTGGTTAGTGAGGACCTTACTGCTGGGTTCTCCAGCACTGGCGTGACAAGCTCTAAAAATATGAAGCTGTAGTAATCCTATGAATAATCCAGAAACATCACAAACTCAGCAGCCCAGAGAGGTTGAACTCAAGATTCAATATGTGCTGATTTTATTCCTGCTCTCAGATGGTAGTATCCCTGTCTTGACAACTGGCAGGGTGTAACATGCCCTGAATTTTAACGATGAACCTGACTTTCCCACATAACTTCCAGTTCTTTCCAGAAGCCTTAGTGGGCCTGACTCCATTTGCTATGTGCTACAGGGCTTGGATATTGTGGTATCTAAATATACATTTCACTTGCCATCTGGAACTGGACAGTCACCAATCTAACATTTTTTTCTTGCATCTGCAATGACTTAGACCCCAGCTGCTGAATCTTAACCCACATTCATGAGCACATATCCTGCTCCTCCTTCACTGTTCAGCAAACCTGCTCTTTTCTCTTCTGTCATATGAGTGCTTTCATTTGCAGTCCATGAACCTTTATACCAAAACTCCTGTCCTCATTCTGCATGCTCGCTTTCCCTCTTGCTTGAATTTGCTATGTAATAACTCTGCTTTCCTAGCCAGCAAGCTCTGTGAGGGAGAAAACTTCCATCTGGCTATAAGTATTTAATGGTACAATTGTACCAATTTATTCTGCTCATGGTGTGTCCCCATCAACATCATCATTTGTTGGTATTTTTTAACCTCTTCATGATAACCTTAGCAGGAATTCCCAGCTTAGAGGCCAGGTCTTGTCAACATGGAGACAAGACTAATGCTCTTTTGTACTGATGGACCAATATGGATGATTTTAGTATAAATGATGACCAAACAGTTGAGACAATGACTATGTAGCAAACAAAGAAGTGACAACTATATGAAGTCCAGATACACAAGGTAGTCTTAATTCAACTTCTAGCCCAAGCTTTATATTATGGAGGTTGACTGATTTTATCCCTAGCCTACCTAGCTCAAAGCTAGTTCAGAAATCACTATGCTACACTGTAGCAAATTCTGTGATTGTAGATTAAACACACCTTAAATCAGTCCTGAGTAAAGACTTTGAATAAAGCGTATCTTTCAACATGAGCATAAGTTATAATGGGGTAACAGCTGCTTGAAGTAATGTTTCTTTGTTTGTTTTTATCAGCCTTATAAACTACAACTCCAAACTTCACTCACTGTTGTACAAACCTTCATCAAACAAGCTGCCTTCTCAGCATCAATGAGCAAACATCGGTCTTTGTTGGAAGGAGCTATTGAATTAGACTGTAGAAAGACATAAACACACAAAACCAGCTGTAGCCCAAGGTATGTCATGATTTTTATACATGTTATGAGGAATCTATTTTTGTTGTTGTCTGCCTTATCTCTCTAATGAGTGACCAGGATAATATTTATTAGTTCCATTATTTACAGCACCCCAGTGATTTGAGCTTCTTCGGCGGCTGCAATTTGCTAGACATATACTTTTAGCTTACTCTGCTCCTTTGTAGAAATTAACGAAATTCTCTGTTGCTTTCCCTTTATAATCTTAAGTGCCAATCCCACCCCTTCAGAAAATTTGAGACATGACTGTGATGTCCCCATACAGGTACACCTGACTGCCCTCTGTGCATCAAGCAAAGCTGCCCACCCATACACTCTACCTCGTGGAGACGCTCTTCCTCTCACCAGAGTGGCTGTGGTCGACTGTGGGATAAGCTCAAAGCCAGGTGTTAGGACAGCAGTGACTGCCTGAGTTCGATTAAGTCAAGCTGAAATAGTTGCGTGTAGCAGGTATGATACATTAAACAGTGTTTCTTGTCAGACTTACAACATCATCTGAAAACTCATACTCAACTACTGAATAATCCTGTTTATAGCTATATGGTATCCCAGGAAGCAAATATACTGGCCAGGTGGATTTTATAGAATCCAAGAGTCTGGGGTTATGGCAGATGGCCAGCTGAATTACTTAGACCAGCTGTCTGTAAAGGGCCTGTATTACAGTTGAGATCAAATGGTCTTTTAAACCTGTATCAAAAAAAAGTTCCACTGCGTCTTCATTAGAGATACTTAAAATATCAAGGAAAGTGTGATAGTCAAAGTGCAATAGTTGAAAAATATCCAGGTCCAGAAAATTACTTTCCTCCTACACACAATCAATAAGAACGTAAAACCACAAGTACTTTAGATACACTTAGGTCAGTCTGTACTCTTAATGAAACAAAAGCCTATGAGGCTTGAACCTTGGAATAAAAATACTCAAGTCTCTACAATGGTGTAGCATATTCAGGTATTAGTTGTTGGTCACTGCAGTGATGGTACTGCCAATACTGCATCATTATGTGGGATATTAATATGCTACAGCATTATAAATCTGGTGTCACAAGAACAGTGTCTCAGAGGTTTTCTTGCCCTTACTTACTGGTTAGTCTGCTCAAATAGACACGCAAAAGATCTAAGCATGCATTACTCTGGAGTGAAGACCACAAGCCAAAAATGCTGAAGACTCTGGAAATCTCATGAACTCAATCTATTAATTTCAGCCTGAGCAATTTACTGAAAAATTATCCCTTTGCTCATGCTGAACCTGTTCAAAATATTAATATAACAAGCATCACGTCTTAAGTACATATGTGACCTGAATTCATTGCATAAACTTCCAAACGACAAGACACAGTTTTACTGACAGAATTATCATTGAACTTCAGAAATAGCAGTAAATTTTTCTTTGAATTATCACTGACTTCAGAGTTACTGCAAATTGTACAAATTTGGTCATAGTATGGGGGTTTTATGGCTTTGCCACGAAAACATTGTTTACTCTGGGCCAGATTCTGCTACTTTGACTTTGAATGGTAATTCATTTTTCCAGTAACCAGACTGAATTCAACATACCTGAATACAATAGACCACTTTGCTCCCTGGCATGGAAAATGATGTTCATTCCAGTTTTAAGAGTTTTCAAGACTACTTCTGCTCCACCAAAGTTCTAGGAAATCTTTCACGAAAATTAAAATCTGCTTCACAGGGCTACTTGCAAAGATTCTCCTCAGCACGAGCAAAAGTCTCGCAATTTTGTTCTTTGTGCAAGTCTGAAAAATCACAGTGGCTATAAAGCAACAATGTTTCTGTAGCAAGAATTCCATGCTGATTTTGTTACATGGTGTTTCCCATGGTGGTTAAGTAAATAAAAGGTTTACTTTGCATATGATCATTAGAAATTGTAAATCTTAGATCATAAAAACAACTCCTAACAAATACATTTTTGCACTAGCCAAGGAGTGCAGAAAATAGCATCTCATTAGCTGTAAATCTTGGCAGAAAAGGGAAACAGAGCCCAGGAGTCCTAACAACAGCTTCTGTGCACCAGCCATTAGATCATACTGAAAAGCACAACAGGTCTAAAATTTAGTTGTGTGAATGCCCATATAAACATTTTGGTATTATACGATCATTTAAGTACTCCAAAATCTATGGTTATAGGCTTATGCCAGCCTTTAAAAGATTGAAGGTTACATTTTAGACTGATGAATTCCACTTACTTTTATTTTCGAAAAGTTTATTAATGTGTTTTAAAAGGTGATATTCTCCTATTCAGACTTTCATTGCTTCCATGTTTGGCATGTTTTTGGTATGATACGTGCTAAGTAGGCACTGCAAGCATTTTGATATGTGACTAAAAACAAGACCCAGGCTGGTCTATGAAATTCCCTGCATACCTCAGCTTAGGCACCTGCGAGTGCATAAAGGCAGCCTTGTCCGAGTCGTTAGGTTGCCTCACTCCTGCCAAAGCTTTCTCATGACTGAGTGATGTGGCGTGAAGGGACCTTGCGCTTTTCCCATAGCCACTTAAAAGAAACACAAGCACAGCAGGCAAACGCCTACCCTTCCATGAAACTCAGCACCCTGCAACCCACGTGATGGGAATCATGCAATAGACAGGTCTCATGAGCTCCAGAGAGACGCAGCTACCCTGACACTATGCGTCTGGTGAGCACACGCATCAATCTGGAGTATCCTGAACCATCCGTCAAGGCTGGATGGCTCCTTTTCAGGCATTAAGACATCTGAACGGAGCACCTAAAGTAAGCGGTCTGAACCTAGTCCTAAAAGGCCAACACTGGTGAAAAATTTCAGATTTCCCTCTTGTCTCCATATTCCTTGAAACCAGAAATATGAGAAAATTAAAACCACACAGGCCAAAAATACTAGGGACACTTATTTTATTTTAATAAAATGGAGAAAGTTGAAAACAGCAAGCATTAAACCCACAGTATGAGGTAGCAACCATTTGTTTTGCGTAAAAATGCTCTGGCACTTATAGCCCCAGAAGGCTCTCACCATGAGCTTTCCTGCCCTTTGCTTATGTGATGCTGAGACCTCCTTCAGCTGCTGAAGATGTGCTAAATAGCAGTCAAGGGGGATGTCTGGATCTTCTTTATGAAGTGGCCTGGGCAAGAAAAGATGGATTTCTTTCCTGTATAATGAAAAAAGCAAGAAGTAAGGCTTAGAGAAAACAAACAGAAAAAAAGATGCTAAGTCTTCTCCAATCTCAATGTTAGTGGTCTGCATTTGCCATATGTCTTCATCTTAACCTGTGGAATAACTTCAGGTGCTCTCAGTTGGGGTGTTAAGGTACTGCTTTTTCTCCTGCTTGGTTTCTACCAGGTCTGCCTGCTTGGAAAAGGCCACTGGTAGAATCAGCTGGAAAACGAGCAGACAAATAAGAGAGAGCAACATGAGGAACCAGTGCCATCTGGGTCATATTTCCCAAAGCAAATCTTGGTAAATTCTGACTAAAAGTCAATCGCACCACACAGATGCACATCAGATTGGGAACTAGCCCAAGTTTTTAAACTTTTATAGGGACTCTTCCATATATATCTTTCTCACAAAACAGTTACCAATAATCTGTTACTTCCTTGCTACTGGTACCGTATATGCAAGCTTTCCTTCTAAAGGGATTAGAGGTCTTCCCTTATCTAAGGGATACCAAAGCAGGGTCATGAACCTTAGCATCCTTTCACTGGGCTCACACACACATACACAGTATGGTGTTCAAGATAGTTGTTAATTATTTCTTTCCGCCAAGAAACGGAAATAGTCAAGTGCATTTGCTATAAAGAAAAACATAATCTACTCTATAATTAGCTCTTAAGTAGCATTTTTCAACAAACATGCCCTCAGCAAGATGCTTTGCCATCAACATAAAACACTTGGAAAAAAGCATATGGAGAAAGAGAATGCAAGAAAGATAATTAAAACCAATCAGGAATGTGGTAGATGTGATTCTGAAGCAGCAATAACCTAAAGACAGAAAGGGATTTAATCCAGCAAGGGAAATCAAACATGTCTGATGTCTTTATAACAAATGATAGATAAGAGCAATAGCCAAAGTTTGACCTAGGTCATATATTTTATTAAAAACCCATATGGCATGATGATCCACTATGAAAAATACATATAGTGGTGGTTTATTGCTGTGGTTTGTACACTAGCAAGATTTTCATTTACTTGAACATCTTCCATCATGTTCAGGACAAGAAAGTGTTTCTAAAAATCTCCTATTAGTCATTATTTTGGCATTATGATATTTGATTTAAAAAGCAGCTCAGCTGAGCTGAAGTAAAGTAATTTAATAAGATGTACTACTTGTTGTTTGTTTTAGGGTAGGTGATTCTGACCGCCTGTTGAACATCAGCATACCTCATATTGGACATTTGGAAAATTTGACTGATTGGCCAATGTCAAGTCCAAACTCAAAGTAGTATTGGATGTGCTACTGTTCTGCGGCAATGTGGCAGCAAATACGTTGTTTAAGTTATAAAGAAGTAATTTTCTTCTGCTTTCATGGGTGCCAGTGGGATCTGCGTAAGAGGGTTGACAAGAAAATCCACGTTCTCACATCATGTGCTAAGGAAGGTGCAAGCTGCGTGGGTATTTATGACCATGTGCCTGCCCTTCATACAGAAAGTTCATGGTGCTCTGGGGATGAAACCAAGCAAAGTTTACAGATCAGCAACTTGTCAGTCCTAACCTCCAGCTGAAATTAAATGCAGATAAAACAACTAGAATGTTTTAAGGAAATGGAAATACCAAGTGCTGGAATTTCCTGGCTATATACAGCTGGATTTATTTCAAGCTCTTTGGACATGGAAAAAAATATGAGCTCATACTCCCCATATGGGAAATGTGAAGTTGGTAAGGGAAGAAAACAGAGTTATAGTCCCTGTTCTATGGCAACTGCATGATTATCCAGGCCGAAGATGAGAAAATAGTCCCAAAAAGAATAGCTGCCCAGTCACAGCTTGGAGGATAGCATGGGCAAGAGTATGTACCCAGTAAGCAATATGGATGAGACTTTCTGGGAATGTTGGGAGGGAGGGAGAAAATTAAACCATGTGGAAGCAAGCTGTGCTGTGACCCTTGCCCTGGCTGTGTGTAGTTTTCTGATATAGATTATCTGATTTACTGGTTCTAGTATGCGGTGAGGGGTCAGCTTGAATTACAAGGGGGATGAAATGCTAAAACAGGACAACATCAGGCCCACAGGGTCTGTGACTGCATTCTCGGAGAGATTAGAGCAGGGACTGCTGGAAGTGGTAAGTCTGAAGGGACTAAATTCCTGGTATCTCACATTCAGCACCCAAAATTAGTGGATGCTTTTTGCTTTAACTTCTGTGTGTGTGGTTCTTCCACCTGTAAAACAGATGGTCTTCTCAGAGGATGTGCCTACCATAGCCTCTTAGGTCTGACCTGCAGCATGGGTTTTGAAGCAAACCTCCCAGTTGCCCCCTCCACACTCGCCGGGCTCCAGTTTGCATTCCTGAGCCCTCCTGGGGCACACAGGTTGGATTCCTTTGGGTGCGATTAAGCGGGATGTTGCCCTCCACCTAATGCACTCCGAGTGCTGGCGGGTGTTCAAAAATGTGCTGCCGGGGTGCAGCAAAACCCCTGCAGCGTGAGCGGCAGGCCCTCAGCAGCCCCTCCGCCCCTAGGCCGAGGCGGTCCTGCAGGGCCTCACCGCTCGCCAACGCAGACACGGGTTTCTGCAGAAACGATGCTACCAAGGGCTCAGAGCAAGAGAAAACTGCCCGGGAGGAAATCAACCATTTTTCCTTCGGAGCAAGGTTTGTACGGGGCAGGGCAAAAGCATCACATGCCAGACAGGAGAAGGAAAATAAGTATTGCGTAGCCGTCGCTTCAATGGGCAACTTACACTTTCTGTGCACTGAGTGAGGTGGGTGTCTTGGAGAGAAATCATATACGTTCGTGTAACTAAAGACTGTCTTGAGACACACATTGACGAGGTCAAATTAAAGTTGCGCAGACCACCTTAATTCTGGCATTTCCTAAGTCTCAAGCGTTTGACTTTACAACCTTAATAATGTTCTTTTAACATAGTTTTTGTATGTGTAATAAATTATATGCCCTTCTCACTTTTAGTGCTCTTCTCACCAGTAATGCTGTTGGACTCTGGTCCTTCGTTATGAAAACAAATATTGGAAATCATTGCTGTTGTTATTGAAACCAGATGTACTGCTCTCTGTGGCATTTATTTGTATAGTGTCAAGCTCTGGCACATTCAGTTTCGGTGTAGTTATTGAATAAAAATGAGCAATGTAACTGATAGTGAAATGTAAGTGCTGGAAAGGCCTTAGAAGCTGTCTCTTTTCAGGAAAGTTTATAATTTTCATTTTGTATGCAAACATTCACACAAATGATTATGAGCAAGCATGGCAAAATCACATATTTGCATCACTATAGAATAACGAAAAGTAACGGAGGGCCAAGATGAAAGAATCTGGGCCCGAATGTGTGGGGCAGTGAATCTGCCCTGAAGAAGGAGGGTTCTTGTGCCTCATGGGGAAAAAAAGTGATGCTCTTAGTAAACTCAAAGCAATAAATGTAAAGCAGAGACCTCACCCATGTTTCCCCTTCCCTCAGATCTCAGACAAAAGGCACCCTGAAGGACATCATTTCTCCCCATCTACTGCCAAGGGTGTGCATGCTTCAGCTTGAGAGGTCTAACTTTCGGACGTCGAGTATTAGGTGAGAAATATCCCGTCTTTTCTTTCCTATGCTCTCACTGCTCATCCCGAGCTCACCCCAGAGGAGCAAGCTGCTTCACTGGAGTAGAAAGTGGGGTGGAGAAAATGTGCAGGGAACTAGCCCAGTGCGTGACTGGAAGGATCTGGGACCATGCAGAGACAGAAGAATTCCCCATTTTTTCCTTGGAAGGAGGATACCAAAACATAGGGTACAGATCTCTGCAGAAAGCACAAAACTGGAATAGCATAGCTATTTAAATGAGAATAGTCAGCAGTGCTGGGTAAAGAGGGTTAAATACACTACTTGAAAAAAAAACCAACCTTGGAGATAACCATTAACAAAGCCTTAAAATAATATTACAGCTCCATATTTACTCAAAAAATAGGAAACCCCAGAACTAAACAGCATACGCTGACATTAATTCAGTCCTTTTATTAATGCATTTTAGTATGAACTTTAAGTGCCTGGTCACCTTACCATTTTCCTACAGGATTCCTACCTGAGTTAATGCACACGGTGGGTCATGTTCTGAGAATGAATCAGGGCTGTGCTGTTAATTAGGTTTTGTTGAAGGGTTAGGTCTGCAGAATTACTGAGCACTCACTGCTGTAACTGCAGTCAAAAAATGTCTGTGTCCTGGATGTGCATCATGAAAAGCTAAAGTCTGTAAATTAGTCCATGGGCTTCTCAGATTGCATGACTAGTCTTGTACAGTTTGAGCTTTAACTTTTAAGTCACTTAGATGACATATCTCACAAGCCCGGATACTAGTATGCTTTCATCTCAGAGAGCTGTCAAGAAAATCAATTTATTAACAGTTGTATCATCTCCCTTATGCACTGTAGTAAGAATGGTGCAGTAAAACCACTTGAAAGATTAGACACTCACGGAAGACGTGTGGAAAGGTAGATGCAGAGTAATATAATTCCATGCTCTATGTAAGGAGCAAAAAAACCTGTTTACTGAGAGTTTTTCAACTTTAACACTTCTCTTACATAGGCATTTTGCAGTGTAGCTATCTGTATGATTCCCAGGCTCATGCAAAGCACCCTCAGGTGCTAAAAATCTTCCAGTCTCAATAAACAGTATGCATAGTGCAGGCTGAACAAGCATTATATATATGGATAAGCATCTTTTCAGTTAATGTATGTGAACAATTACTACTAAGTTACTCCCAGCTTCATTATTTTTGAATACCCACTGATCATTTTAACAGACTCTGGTGTTTCTGGCTGGGGCACTGCCAAGCAGTCTAATCAGAAAATTCAGTTCACCCACTGACCAGCCTCCCACATTGTGCCAAGGCAGCAGTGTTCAGTGCCTGCCTTGCAGGACTTGCCTCACTTTGTCGTCCTTACATCTCATCCAGGAGAGCAAGGGCAACCTATTGATGGACTGATTTCGTTTCCATCCTCCTGACATTCCCTGTATTTCTTGCAGCAAAGATCAGACACCCCCCTCAGAAACCAATTTGGAATTTTAACAAGACTTCAGAGAGAGGCGAGCTCAAAACGGCGTGGATGTTTATCGGCAAGCTAATCCCTGAATACTTCTGACAACTGTAAGTGTAGGCAACATCTGAAACAGAGGAGAATGACCAGTTATTTATTGAAGAAAAATGCAATCTTCCTGGCCGTTTCAAAAGTATTTTACTGTAATCTAAACTGTCCAGCTGTGAGAAAGTTTGAAAGAAGAAGGAGGAAAAAGAAAAAAAGCTTTTTGAGTCCAGCTATAAGGAAAATGTGCCCTGTTAGTTTATAAAGCTTTTGATTGTATTGTGATTAATCAGATTTATGCTGCATATATAATATATGGCCTAAAGTCACAGTATAGGGGGAACCCTTGTAATAAAACACAGTGATTTTTGTGGGGTTTGCTTGTTTGGGGGGGTGTAGTATTGAAAAAGGATACTATTTTTACTGCAATATGCAACCGTGCCAATGGAAAATAGTGGAAAGAAAAAAATATATTGTCTGGCACTGGTTGTCATAGCAACAAGCTGAAGTTCAAGGAGAAGTGGAGAATCTGAATTCTGTGGCAAGGTAATGAATTTAGCATCTACAGGAACAGAAATGGATTTTCTGTCACAGCCTGTAAATCAACCGCAGGAAACCAACACGCAGGAGGTATTTTGGAATGCTTTATATCTGCTTTTAATGTATGAAAAGTGTATCAAAATTAGCTCCCGGGGCTTTGTCTTCCAGGGCCTTCCCTTTCTTTCTGTTCCGACCAATGCACTTAAAGACATACTCAAGGAAGCTGATGTTTGTTACTGAGACAAAGGCAAAAGCCTTGCAGTTTTCTCAGCCACCCCCCGAAGTCAGCAGGCATCGTCCTCCTCCAAGAAAGCTGCTTTAATTCACTCCCTTCTCGCAACGCACCAAAGTTTCAAAGGTCAGCCGTGAGTCGCGCGCATCCAGCTGCCCAACAAAGACAGCTTTTCACCATACCTACATGCAGGAGTAACGGGTCTGCTTCGAAAACCCCGGTGAAGGATGGCTGCTGGGCGTGAGGAGCTGCCCTGGGCACCCACCACACCAAGGGAAGGGTGGGATGAAGTTTGGATGCCGAGCTGGTGTCTCACGACCACTGCCGGCGGAAAGGCGGCGTGTGGCTCCAAGGTTGCCCGCCAGAAAGAGCTTTGGGGGAATGATGTCCGTGCATCAGCTAAATCTCTAGTCCATTCTCATGCTTTTTTGGCCTCTTTCTAATGGCTTGTGGATCTCCAGAGTGACCTTGTCCTTGGCCACAATAACTATGTCTCAGCAATCCAGACAGTATCAGGGAGAAATGTATAGAAAAAAAATGTCTCGCAACAGTGGGACCCAGCTAACATTCTTCGTGCTCTCTATGCCTTTAAAAACATGAAAAATAAATAGCTTCCCCTTCTACCTCCTGTCCTGGAGCAGATGGAACACACCCTGGGGAAAGGGAAGAAAAAATTATCTTATTAAATAAAAAAAATAAAATTATAACAATACACTACAGTCAATTATCTGTAATGGGCTTCATTCCCAGTAAATCACACCCATGTAGCTCAGATGTAATTCTTCCAAAGTCAGTGAAGACAAAGCAGTGTAAAATCGCTGTGAGCAGAGAATACAGGTCAAAATACACTGTAAAAAGTAAAGTAGGAGAAGAAGATATTAGACAAAAAAAGTAATTTCTTATTTGGTTGTCTTCTGCATAAGACAAAGGAATGCACTCTGTCCCTGTTACTGTAGAGGGTGCATATGGAAGATCAATTATCTCTATATATTCTCTTTGACTGCCAGCCATGCAACTGAATGCTAACTAAACATGGAATAACAGTTCCGGAGCTAAAACATTTCAGAGAATTTTGTGTAATTTGCTGATCTTGACTAATTCTTGTTCAAATCCTCTTTTGCTTCTAGAGTAAAAGCATGAACATGGGCAGCCTAAATTTCTCTGGATGTGCATTTGTAACTTTCTCTGAACAAAATGTTTCAAAATTTATGAATTAAAACACCTAATATCAGAGCTATTTTTTAAGATTGTAATTTCTTTTTTTCACTTAGATGGCAAATTCCAGAGAGTAAGCCCACCTTCAACCATCTGAAAGAATATAAACAATATTTCCACTCTAAGCACCGTATGTTTTGTTCTGTTTCTCCAGATTCCTGTTCCATTACAACTGTGAAAATGTTGTGCATTATTTGAATTTAAGTGTGCCTCCAAAGTCACGCCAAATCAATCAGTGAAATTCTTAAACTCATACTTAACTGTTGGGAGTTTTGAGATTAAATATAAACGGCTTCAAGCTTTTTGGTGATCTGTGGGCATTTGGAAAAGAAGAGAGGAAATGTAAACACACAAATTTCAAAAGCGCTTCAGTGCTGGTTTGGACAGCTGTAGAATTAAAGGTGTGTTAAATCTCACAGCCACAGTTATTCTTTCTTACTCTTCTGATAGAAATCTCTCAAAAACTTCAGCTCCCTTGTCCTTTTATAAATATTTGAATAGCTGGTAGGTTAAGCTTCAGCTCTGTCATCTTTCATTTAAAACTGGAGTCCCTCTGGGCTACAGAACAGGACAGTATTGCCCAGCATGGGTTTTGGTACAGCACGCAGGTTTCTGCTCGGGAGTCCTTGGGGAGAAAGTCACTTTGTTGTTGAGATGAACCACTCCAGTAACAGCTTGAAGTTTGCAGGATTTCCTCACAAAAATCAGGCATTTGTTTGCCTTTAAAGAAAAGAATCTTCTGATCCAAGAGACTGCTTTTATGCAATAATGGTGTACCACGTTTCTGCAGATTTTGTCTGAAACTGTAAGTAAATATGAAGACAGCAGGAAATCATTATTTCAATTACTACTCCTGCCGCGAATATAAGGCGCTCTCTGTCTGACAAACATTGCAAGATTTTCATTTATATAAGCTTCTCTTGGAGTGGAAAATAATAAATCAATACAGATAAAGGCACTTTTGATCAGGGTTGATGCTATAAAGTATTAATTACCAATAAAATCTGTTCAATCTTCCTTGCTGTTTCTTCACCCAGGTGTGCCGTGAACCACTGTAATAAACTCCTCTGTATTAGGGAAAAAAACAGCCAGGTACATTTTTTTGCCAAGTCATTTTTCTGCGAGAGCCATCCTTGATTCAGATCACAATGTGACTGTACAAATTGGCGTGGATCAACCGCTGGAGCAGTCAAAGGGGTGGGAACATGTGTGGTATTGTCACCAAACCCATTGTCACATCAAATCATAGCCTCAGGCGAAAAAGTAGAAGATCTGCTTGGGACCCAGATCTCTGTCATCATGGATGAGATTTCCAAGAAGTATGGAGGAGGCTACATGCCTTCCTCCAGCAGCTTTGTGAATTGACCCCAGGATATTGTTTTCATATCTGTAACAATAAAAAAGAAAGCAGTTTCAGCTGTTTGGGAGTGGAATTTTTTTTTTTTTTTTAATTATGTACATTCTGGTCAGTCTTAACTGAAGATTTGCTCACTTTTTTTTTTTGCTTCACTTACCAAAGAAAAAGCCTCATTTATAGTACCAAAAAGATATTTGATCCCTTCTCTGAAAAATCTGTCTTTGACTATCTCTGTGGCAGTTCCCACAGCTCATTAACTCCTCTGTGCAAATTTATTTATGAGCACAAGCCATTCCCCCTCCCTATCAGCTCTCTCCAGAAGGTAAGGGAGGAGACACTGGGACTGGAAGGAGTCATTGCATGAATGATTGGGCTCTATTTACAGTTTGCAGAAACATAACCGGCATGCTTGCGCTGTCCTCATTCACCTGAGAAATCTGCCTTTGTGCTAGTAATTCCATTGAAGTAATTACTGTCTGAGGTGCCAAAGCATGTTATCTAGCCAATTCCCCTCGCAAGCCATAACACACAGCTGCAGAGCTCCAGGAGAGCACCGAAAGGCATCCTGAAACTTCATGGTAGTGGCAGGAGGGAAAGGGAGGACACCTGGCCCTTCTGGCACTCACCTAGGACTGCCTGGTTATGGGCAGAGAGTGGGGAAGGGGGAGGAGAGACAGGGATACAGTCAGTCTGTTCCTCCTTCCATTTAATCTTTAATCACCGCAAAGGGATTTTTGTGATCTCTTGATTTTTGGAGCTGTTGGAGGTGGCAGGGAAGCCAGGAGTTACTAGTTTTCGGGGTTCCTGTAGTGGATTCTGGATGCCGAAGCAAAACTGCTTTCCTTGCTCCTTCCCAGGGCTCATTCCCGTCCCCCTCCCTCTGAAAGGAGTCTTCTCTGCAAAAGGACCAGTTTATCTCACTTTCCATCAAGACCTTTCCCACTCCCCAAACCAGTGCAGGCAGAGGTAGTTCAGCTGCATACAACAAAACAGGGTGGGGTGCTGCAGGAATCAGCGCTGCTCCTGAAGGTCTCAAAGCTATGCACGTATCTTCCCACCATTCCTAGAAGGGCAGAAGCAGACTGGAAAAGCTCAGTGGAACTTTACCCTAGAAATCCCTTCTAAAAGAGTCTGTCCACACCAAGCATGCCCTGCGCTTATGAGGAGCTGGGCTAGCCTGGTAGAGCAAGTCACATCCCTGCAGAGCTCCTTATCAGCTCTCCCAGCTTGTGACTAGGTAGGACTGCTTTATAATCGCTCTCTGAGATGTCAAGGACTGTCCAGGAGCATGGCGTGCAAGCAGGGGGTAGCAACCATGGTGCTTCTCCTACGGGTTCAGTGCTTCCCAGAGTTGCTGAGGAAGATGATCCAAGAGTTCTGGTTCAGGTTGTCGAAGACCAACAATCACAGAGGGCAAGCACAGACCTAGAGGCAGCAGAATAAGGGAGGGGAAATGTCTCGGGAGGCACAAAGCTGAACAAGGAGCTTCAGTTCTGGCCTTTCCTAACATTTGAGTGCATGGCTTTGAAACATAATCGTCCTTTTATCTAGTACATGTACACGAAGGAAATGGCTGCAAATAATAATGGTTGCAAATTGGTGGGGGTTTTTTAAGCATCTTCTGTTACAGTTTTAAACAGTATATTTCAGAAGACAACAACTTCCTAACTCCTGAACTATCAATAACAACATGTAATTCAATGAGAAAACAGATCTCTGACTAGGTTCCTCCTGTAGCACTCACTTTATAGGGCAACCACTTGAAGGAAGGCCATTTGACACACAATAACCAAGAACATCAATAAACATCAGTCCAGAGACCTCTGCTTAGAAAGCAGCATTGACAGAGTCTCTCATACAAACCCAAAGCAAGCCATGTAGTGAGCAGATTGTTTACATCAAATGATTAAGCCATTACATTAGGGGAGAAACAAGGCAAGATCCAGGATGTCTCAATCTCTACTTGACATGAAAGGCAAAAGCTACTAGTTTAAACCTACTGGCATAAATCTGGAGGATGTTTGCTTGCTCACTGCTTTATGGACTAATGGACTACAGCTGTTACCATGTTCTAGGGAGCCCTGGGCAGAGATCGGAGAGTATGTACAGTCCCACCAGTACAGATGTTGTGTGCAGTCAGTGGAAATTCAGTCAAATACATTGTAATTGCTAAAGTAATTAAAGCTCATTACCGAAAGTAAACATAACCGCTGAAGTTAGCACTCCTAAAGGAGTAAGTGACGTTCCTCATTTATTCACACTGGAACCAAAAGAGATCATTGGGGCACAGCTGAACTCTGGGCTGACAAGGGAGAAGTACTTTAATGAGAAAATAGTTACAAAAGGGGTTAATATGTTTATGTATGTAAATTGTGAAAACAACAAAAAAACCCCAACACATTACTCAAAATGGAACACATTTCCAGAGGTGGAAGTGGAAGTGAAAGAGGAGAGGACAGGACAGGACTGTGGGCATTTATACAGAACGGGTGATCTGTCCCTGCATAAACTCATTAACTGTAATTTCCTTTCCTCATCCTGGCCTTCTGATCTGTCGTCTTGAGGAGCGCTGAAGTTACTACCTGTTATTCACCCTGTAGAGGACATGCCATCCCCTTCCCTCCTCTGGTCACTACAGCTTCTCACCAAAAAAGAGAGGGAAGCTTTAGATACTCTTGAAAAACTCTTGACCAAGCACTAGGAGACCGTCCATTGTGCACATGCAACCCTGCTGCAATCAGTGATGGCCCTCATGGAAGATTTTGGTTCAAAATGTCTTTGGGAGAGTCCTACTTTCTTTCACAGCAGCAGAAATTATCTGACATTGTAATGTAACATATACAGTCCCACTGGACTGCCCACTCTCTCTGCACACCTAACATACTAATGTGGAGAGCAAGGAAAAAGTCTGATGGTACAAGGCGCCGAGAGGCAGGGAGCTGGGCTGCCAGTTTTAAAAATGTGAATTGATACAAGCCGATATTACTGCTTCAGTAGTGGCCTCAAAGTAGTTTAGCTCGAAGTCTTTTTAATGTTAGGCCACAACTTGTAGGTCCTTAACCAGCCCCACTACTACCTAGTAAGGAAAGAGGGGTATTAGGTGAGATTTTCTCAGTGTACCAAAAGTTTCATTTGGGAACTCATGCTTTCATGAAAGAAAAAAAAAAAAAAAAGGCCATTTTGGTTCAGATTCAGCTCTGAATCAAGACACATAAATTTAACCCGTGCATGTAGACGTATACTAGTATATGTGCACATGTAAGCACAAGTGGGTACACAGATAAGTGCATATAAGTTCACATACATGTACATGCTAATATTACATGTCTACAGTACATACACAGAAAAGCCTATGTAGATACATATACACCTCCACCTGTACCTCTATCTGCAGTTATACCTATACATACTTATATACACATCTGTATTTTATGTTACATGCATAAATGCCTATGTGTGAATGGACATATGGAGCTACATATAATAATGTGAGGTATAATCTAAGTTCCTATTGTGGTTACTGGAATTAGGACAGGTGCCTAACCGTTTCTGTCCACAGCGACCTGAGATGTCCTCTGGTATCCAAGACAGCCACACAGGTCTGGCAGATGTGACACAGGATCTCTGGGAGATTCATGGCCTTGTGAATTGATCCTTCTGGAGGTCACAGATGGGTATTTTCATGAGTCTCAAATTGTATTAGATGCATATGTTTAGACAAGTAAATCCAGCTCCCTGTTAATGGATTCTCCAAAGCTGCTCAGCTGAGCTCAGAGCCAGCATCATTTGTTCATCTGAAGAGCTCTCAAAACTCCATTGACTGTACTGACTAAATTGCCATTGATTGGTGAGGAAGCTTAGGCAGCCAGCACACATATCGACACCTGTATGAAAACACCAACATTTAGCAGTCTTAACGTAGAGCAGAATCCCAGCCGTTAATGCAGATGTATGAATTCTGTTGTAACTCTAGCTTGGGAAAAGTTGTAATCGTTTGCCCAGCCGATGACATTGAAAGCACATAGTGGAAGTGGAGACCACTTTAGCTCTGTAAAAACTGTGCTGGCTACAGCCCTAAGTGGAAAAACAATTTCAGGTATTTTTACATGTTTCTCAGTGATCAACCAGTTGCATACCTTGACTGATTTATGTTTACCTATTACAACACGCAGGCAAAAGGCAATCATCTTGTCACAGCTGAATTTATCCCACTGGAGACCACTTTAGCTCTGCAAAAACTGTGTCTGCTACAGCCCTAAGTGGAAAAACAATTTCAGGTATTTTTACATGTTTTTCAGTGATCGACCAGTTGCATACCTTGACTGATTTATGTTTACCTATTACAACATGCAGGCAAAAGGCAATCATCTTGTCACAGCTGAATTTATCCCACTATTGCCCTATTCTGGATTACTAGTTCTTTCACATATGAGTACTCTTACTATGCCTCAGAGAAAAGAACCATTTTCATTTCTGAGAGAAAATGAAGTGTTTTCTGAACACGTTGTTGACGGTAGTCTATAAAGTTGTTGACATTTTCATATTGAATATTTTCTTGTATTGAAATTCCTTCTCAACCTCAGAAAGCTCTCTCTAAAAACAAGGAAAAATCACCCAAAATCAGTCCTTTCAAACCATTTATCAAATTTACCACTCAGCGCTTGCTGTGGTTAATGCACTGACAGGGCTTGGCCGCAGGGGCTGCGTAGCACACCTCTACAAGGAGGCACATATTCCTATTGCTGAAATTTGGCTCTCGCATCTCTGCAATAGGTCACACTGTCCGGGCTCAGGGTATAAGAAATTTCCTTTCCATGCACTGTCATTTTGCTACTTGTGTATAAAAAGAGGTGCCATCAGTGCAGGCAGTTCTTTATTCAAAAAAACAAACTTCAGAAATCACATACTCTCCATGTGATTAAGCTGAATCTGATTTCATGATTCAGCAATGTACATTTCACATTTGCTAGTTAACTTGCATGGCTGAGCCTGAACATTGTCACAGGCTCAAATTTGCTTGTTGTATGTTTTCTTTTGCTTTGCCCTAAGAACAAAGTGGTTTGTCAGTTCTCACACTGATCCTGACCAATTTGCGTCTGCTGACGCTTTCAAAGTGTACTTTTAAGGACATAGACACAATTAAGAATTAATGCAGTTCTGCAGGGAAAATAAAAAGAGCGCTACCGTGCTATATTCTGCAAGCTAACAGGCCGAGGAGAAAAGCTGTGTGCCTGCTGACAGCCTGGCAAGGCTAATGTCGGCAGCGGAGTCACAGCTGGAAGCCTGCCCAGATTTTCCACCAGGAGAAGAGTCATGAGCTTGGTGGCACCTGTGGATCAGCAACACGTGCAGTCCTGCATGAGCCATTAATTTAGCAAGGGAGGATGTTTTCATTTACTGTGTTTGTCAGCTCTGTAGTTTGGCATCGCAGAGACGAGAGCTAGGGATGAGATAATCTGTTCGAGGAGACTATCTGCCCACACCAGCTACCAAAAGTGCCCGCTCTAAGGTCGGGGAGATCTTCTTCAGAGTGAACAATAACAGATTAGTAGTTTTTGTTTCCCAGCCACTCTCTTTTCACCACAGGCAGAATTCCTTTTTGTACTGGTAACTGCAAACTCAAGGAATTTTTCTACCTTAAAAACAGTACTGGAAACAGATAGTTTGGCTGAATCACTGGATCACCTCAGTGGCTGAGCAACAAAGAAAAGATTAAATAAATGCATGAATAATGCATTGTCCCTTTCTTGGGCTGCTATTTCAGCTTTTTTATTATTGTTATATAAATTAAACACCAAACCAAACAAGCTGTTGCCCATCTTTGCTTGGATAAGAGAAGCAAGTGGTCACCAAAGCACAAGGGAAAAGCAGTTGTAAGCCATTTAATCAGTCCTTTCAGCATTTTTCCAAGTACATAATTCCTCAGCAAACCACATTTTTGCAATTGAATCACACTGAACTGAGATATTCCCCAAGAAGAACTGCAGATGTGAGGGAGGGTGACATAATCTTGTTTTACCACACAGCCAGGGCCTCGGTGCCAAGCGCTGCAGACAAGGACTGTTTGCACCCCAGGTTAGCAAAGGGCTTTGGGACTGCAAACTGTCTAACTGCAAAATATGCTGTACTCTCAGATTCTGTAAAAACACATAATATATGAAAACAGTGTCTGCTCTGTGCCTGCCAGTCTAGCTCTCTGGTCATTTTTTCTTTTTAATTAAAGTATGGCCTTATGATCCAGAGAATTCAGGTCATAATTCACATCAAAGATTTTAAAGCAGTTAGTTACTATGCTCAAGAAAAGGGCTTGGTTTTAGAAAATATGGAAAAGGGGCTGTTTATTTGGTCCTTGCCATTTAGGCTGGCAGGGCTGGTATGAACCTGTCTGGTAAGTTGGCAGCTCTTGAAGCAAAGACATGGATACCCGCACTTGCCGAGCCCGGTGCTGTCCCTTTCCTCTGGTGAGTTGCAGAACACCAGCTGTCTGCTCTTAACCCACTCCATTCGTTTTCTTTGCACCCACCGAGAAGCCTTAAAATGTAAAGATCACACCTAATTATTTTTAAATTATTGTTTTTCTCTCCATCTTTTGAAACAGTTATGAAAGATTTTTTTTTTCGTGGTTTAGATTCTACTTCAAGTCACGTAATAATAATTTAGTGTAAAAATCCTTATGCCCAAACCGTGACAAGGCTGTAAAGGACCATGTCTCGCTGACTTCAGTGCAAGTCAGGACTCCAAATAGCTCCAAAGGTTTGGGGCTTTTTCTGTGCACCCTCTTCATATCCGCACGCGTCTACCCTACAGCTGTTCTGGAGATAGGAAAAGCAGCACAAAACCTTGGAGCACATTCAGGAGGTGGGAAGCATAGGCATCCAAGAGAAATCCTCAAATCACAGAGCCTCAGCACTGTCCCTGGCCCATCTGCATGTCCCTCCTTATGGTCTTGTTCCCAGGCGTCCCCTCTGGGAACCGTACTCCCGCTGGCTGACTTGGTTTGCAGCTGCAGAAACGCAGCCCCGGGAAGGGGTTTTGGCAAGTTACCGCTGCCGGGCTTTCCTGTTGTTAATTCCCAGGGTAGCCAAAAGACTGTCGACAATGGCCTGAGTTGAATAGTCCATGAGCAGCATCTGTTCTCCGTAGCGATGTCCTTCTCCACCCTGGAATACCCAGGGAAGCACAGACAGGATGGAGCTGGAGCGGGGACGCTCAGGGAAACCAAGTGGAGCAGATAGGCTCGGCTGTGGGCAATGTTTGTAAAATTCCTATGGCTGAGCCCCATCCTACGTGCCCTGCAGGTAGGCCTGTACCTCCCACACAGCACAGTCACCCAGCTTCTCTCTGCGACAGCACAGCGGAGTCCCGATCCCCTGACCCGCTGCCCTTAGAAGCTGGGGCTCACGGAGCAGAGGGGGTCACCGATTTGCAGAGCTGCTGGGGATGAGCCACCTCGTACGTCTCCCCCAGGTGACCCCCCCCATGTATCACACTTCCCTTGCACCCCTTCCACTCTCGTGTGCCCAGACTTGCTCCCGTCTTCCCAGGCAGATCCTCCCAGTGCAGTCCAAGGCATGGGAAAAAAAAAAAAGTCTTTGAGTGATCTGCCTGGGAATGCTGATTTCTAATTTCTTCAGAGAAAGAGAGTAAAACAAGGGTGGTAAATGCAGGGGATTTCTCGTTGCTAGTTGCAGCACACTGAAGATATTTTTAGGTGAAACGCAGGCCTCAGCCTCCCTGAAGACGAGCCACATTGTCAGTTGGTTCATTTGTTTAAGAAGTAGCTATAACAAAATCTCATCTCAGAAACACAATTTGGCATCACGATCTTGGAAAGCAGAAGGAGGCAGAAGAAAACGCACCAGAACATTTGTTTCATTTTTCTCCATTCACTTTATTGATTGCAACAAAAATATCTGATTCTGATGTAGAGCTTTTTATCCACATAGCTAAGCATTTTATGAAAATGGGGCCATACATAAGATGAAATGACTCTTTCTTCTGGTGGCAGATGGGTTAAAACCTGGTTAATTCCCAACCTAAGGCCTTATTCTCCTGGACTCAGTCTAACAGAAGTCTTGCCCACATCTCCATGAAGCTGAAAAAGACTTTACCTTTGCCTACCAAATCCGTGCTCAGTTTTGTACAAGGCCTGATTCACTCTGCCCCGGGTCCTCAGGCATTGCAGTTGCATATCATCGTCTGGCCAGGCAGAATATGCTCAACTATGCATTTGGAGCATTGTACAGATCTGGATTTTTCTGCATTGAAAACAGACTTTCTCGTGATCTGAGGGGCGGAGTGACCCTGGAAAAGTTGGATGATCTTCTTTATTTATATAGCAATATAGTAAGCTGCTTACCAGATGGACTTGTTTGCAAGCTTGCCCACTTCTGACATGAATCAATTAATTTACAGGGAGATTTTCTGGAAACCAGTAAGCCCAAAAAAACAGAAAACCAATGTGATACCAGTACTGCCACCTCGTGTAGGCTCTCACCATTGCAGGTGTTTCCTACAGGAGTGTTACATTTTAGCATCATTGAGTAACACAAAAGTTATTAACAGAGCAAATACTTTAAATGGGTGCATATGATACAAAGGATACTGTTACCCCGTTACCCTTCCAGAGCCTGTCCTTAAACCTAAACATCTGCAGGAACAGAAGTACTCTTGGATCTGATTTATAAGTGGACTTCCATATCATATAGTCCCAACTTCAGTGGTAAATCATAGTGCCTTATTGGAAACGAAGAAATGAAAGGAAACACTGCAGGAAAATGGGGAAGACAAGGAGCTTTAGGGAGTGAATGTTTCCCCTGGAGGAGAATTACCAAGGCAAAAGGAGCAGAAAGCTAAAGCAGCATCAAGATCACCAGCCAAATACACAAGAAATATCAGCTAGTTCAAACCAAACAAAATACTGTACAAAAGGGAAATCATTTGAAAACTGATTCATGTTACTTTTGTCACCTTGGGGGTCGACCTAGGCGTTGTTTTCTGCACTCAGGTAAGACCCCTAAACTTTTGTTGCATCATCTCTAAAAGCAGAGATGACGATCTACAGACCGTTGATCTTCCAAACAAAATGTCTGAAGACCCGTTTGCAGGGCTGAGCCCTGCGGCGGGGGACAAGAGGGCTGTGTCGTTGTGTGACCGGGGACACGCGCTCCACATCAGTGCGAAGGTCTGCAACCCTCCCGCCCTCCCCCTGCCCTCTTCGCCCACCCCACGTACGCACAGGGGTGGGGATAACCGTGAGCTCACTGAATCAAGGCTCGCCGCCAGCAGAGAGCTCTCTGGAGTACTGCTAGAACAGTGGAATCCTTTGTTTTGAACATGTCACACCAAAACTGAGGCAGGCATAACCAGTTCAAGAACTAGGGAACGTCAGATCATGTTAGTAGGATCAGTGAAAAGAGAAAATAAGAAACAAGGGAGTAAGTAATGGCTCTGTCAAAGGTTGTTCAAAGTTTACAGGGGATCGGGGCAGACTGGACAAATACGGCAAGGCGAATCCCCAGAAATGACCACATATGCACAAAACATGCAGGACATGTCCAGCTCAGCAAAGCAAGTTACCCCACGTTCTCCACATCAGCCAGTCCGACACCTTGACTTCAACATTATATAGGTACCTTAAAAAGAGCTCCCAGAAATCCTAATGGAAACCAGCAAGCAGAATGAAGCTAGTCAGTCCTCCAAAAAATTACGATAGATTTAAACATATTTGACTTAACAGAGACACATTTTGGTCATAGGCTAATCTTTTCCATAAAATTCAGTGTAACCATCATCTTAGAAGAACTGGGTTTTTTTCACTATGCTGACAAATATTAGGTTTGAATAGAAACCGTGATTTTTTGTTCGTTTGTTTGTTTCTTTCAGAAAATGAACCACTATACCATAATTTCACAAACCTTGGTTTGGGTCAAGCTCCCCAAAACTTCATACAGATTGTGCCTGGAACCATCTCACCCTCCTTCCCTCCCTCTCTCCCTGCCTCCCTCCTTCCCAGCAACACTACCTGCAAACAGCTGCCCTTCTCCCCCTTTTCATCCACCAGCCAAGCTGGAGTGGCAGAGTCTGGGCAGAAACTGCCTTTCACTGCAGCTACAAATGTACTGCGATGCTCCTGCTGGCTGTAAGAACCACAATGTAGAAAGAAAGAGTGAGAACCGTGACACCTGCCGTCGTACACAACGCTCAGACACCCAGCAGTCACTATTCTGCGTGTCCTTGGATAACAGCAAAAAAGCCAGGGGAGGCTCTCTGTTATCACGGGTTTAGCTTTCAAACCTTCTTTTCATCCTGTCGTTGTGGAACAAATTCCTTTCTCCTTCACATTGGGTCTTTTCTTTTTTTTTTTTTTCTTACTACATCCAGCGTAATAATGATCCCCATCACTTCAGTTTTGATTGATTCATGTTTTTATATCACAGTGCAAAATCTAATTTAAGCAAAGCTGTCATATTGGGTTTGTCAGTATAATACATGGGGGCAAGGCTAACTGTCTGCCAAACCTTAAAGCAGGCTTTTTCAAAAATTTTGTTTTACCATACATTTCTGTGGAAAGCAAGGGAAACATTTTATCAGATAATGCATGGAAAATAGAAACTTGAGTAGAGACAAACAGAGAGACCTACTAAATATCAGTAAGTGGCTTTGTCCACAGTCCTTAAATTATATTTATCTACATTGTCTATATCTCTGTCATTTCTGTTTAAGAATAAAAGAAAAAAACTATTCAGGAAATATATGAAAAATCACGCTTCCAGTATAAACGAGGGTACTTGATAAATCATGAAAGTGCTGTCCAGGGACACGTGTTTGAATGACTCTTTAAAATTATAGAATTATGGAAACTGACATATTTATTGCAAATGCATATTTGTTGAGTGCTATTTGACATGCAGAGTTATAGTTCACATCAATTTGTTCAACATCACTAATGTGTCCTGCATATACATTACCTGCAGAGCTCCTCGATCCATATCATGTGGCTGCATCGGTGGGCAGTGGATTAAGGAAACGAGATTAGCTTGATGCTAATTTCCAGTGTCTAAATAAATGACTTCAGCTTCAAGACATCAGATGAGATAACATCCTAGCCAAAATACATCACAACAGAGTATCTGGCAGGCTTTTTATAGTAGGATATAAAAGGAAACAGATGAACATAATAATGCAATCTAAAAATCTCTGAACATCTATTCTTTAAAAATTGAATTAGTATCTCGTTTTCCCATTAATCAGTATGCCATATCTCTTTCTGATCCTATAAATCAGGTGTACAGTGAGACGCATTTCCAGATGTCTCTAGCGCAAACACCTTATTCTGTGGGAAATGCAGAAATATTTTTCTCTCCAGCACAGTCTCTCTTTAGAAATACCCTTGCACCATGTGGAATTACTTTCATTTAAATTAGACATGCCAACGCAGGGAAATAGAAACTCTACAAGCATCCGCTGTGTAGCAGCTAAATCTGATTGAATCATCATGATCAAAACGAGAAAGGCATCCTGTACAGGTCTCCATGACAGAAATCAGAAACATCTTCAGGGGCATATCTTAAAGCGAGAGCTTCACAAAGCCAGTACAGACTGAAGTATAATATAAAGGATCGCTCCCATTCTTTGTTGTTCCAGCCAAGCTGCTAAGACCACTGCAAGAAGAAGGGAATTTCAATCATTAGAGTACCGTATTTGCATTATTCTTTCACCTCCCTATCTCCAGTTCTCAGGCACCTTTTGTGCCTTCTCACGCAATCGAAAGCCCTATTAACACAAACAATTGCTGCAGCTTTATCCCGGGAGGATGGTGTGGGCTGTGAACCCGCTGCTGCACCTGTATTGTAATCAGCAAGCCAGCGGGCTGTGACTTCAGCCAGTCCCCTGAGAAAAGGGTTTGAGCGGGGGTCCGTAGCCCACAGCTTCCAGGAGGAGCACCTGGAGCTCTCTGCCTGTGCAGCCAGGGCTGGAGAATATTCTGAGTTCTCCTCCTCTTGCCTAATTTAGGTTGTCCAAAGGGGACACATCTAGCCTGAAGTCACTGTCCTAGGGTGGAGAAGGACAGGCACCGTCGGAGGATGCCTCACCTCATCCTAACGTGGAGGTCTGCTGCAGGTGGCATCAACCACCCTTTGGAGGTTGCTGATCTGACTATGGAGGAAGCTGAAGTCACTGCCTCAGATCAAACCTCTAATGCTTAAGAGATAAGAAGATGACATATTCTTCTGCCCCCTGCTCAGCTGTCCCCCAGGACCTGCTTGTCTGGAATAAAAAAGTTATCTACAAACAGTAAACTAAAAATAACGATAAACCTGCTAGAGCTGCAGAGCCTCCTACCTTCCATTAGTAAGGTTGTATTGATTTCCTCTAGCCAAGGCCTGGTGATACACGCCTGACTAAGAAATGGCATTGCATAACACAACTGTTTAAAAATTATTGCATGAGCATAACCTACCTGTCAATCTACCTTTTGGTTCCCTTTGGAATTGCTTATTTATTTATGTACTGTAAAACCCTGCACAATGGCTGGAAATACAGACTCCCAAGTCCAAGCCTACAAAACAACCCAAGAGATGTCATTGGTTCCTGAAATATTGTAGCTGCATCAATGCAGTTCTGCCCCGAATTAATTTTCTCCATGGAAAACCAGGGCTTGTTAGCCAAGGCACAGTGGTAGGAAACAACTATTTCATATTTTGGATTGAGATAACATCTCTCTGTATTGCACTGGATGGCTGTACACATGGCTCATGTTAGGTCTGGTATGAGTACATTTTGCTTTGTTGTAATACTGTAATATTGTCCTATTAAAGGCCAAGGTTTCCTTAGGAAAAAAAACAAAAAAAAAACAGGACTTGAGGCCAAGCACTGCCATGTTTAAAGTCCTGTGTCTCTATATACACATTCCTCACTAGGAATACAGATATAAAAATAATGAAATTGTGAAGAAGGGAACAGAAGAATTTTTGTAGCTCATAGCAAACCCTTTCTGGGTTCAGTCATCTCACTGCGCTTAAACATGTGTTTTAATTTTTCAAAAATGATGCAAAACTAAACGCAAATTCATGGCAGGGTAACCAGATTAATGTTGCTACAAGAGGGCAGGGAGGCAAAGGAGAGGACAGGGAAGCAATGCATGATGGCAGGCCAAGGCACTGCAGTGTTAGCTAGCTGCCAAATGTTGCAGGGGAAAGGCAAAGGGGAGAGGCTGCTTCTGGCCCACCAAGCCACCAAGAAAGAGCACGTCTGTGTAATGTGAGTGCAAAAAAATCTGACACTAGGCAAGTCGTCAAAGGGTTATTAACTCTTATGGCAACTGTTGGATCCACATAGTCTGAAAAGGAGAATGAAAGCTCTGGTTTGTCTCCTCTGAAGATAATTAGTGACAACTACAGAATTCATTGCTCTCCTTTTTCATCCCCATGCCAGGCAGCACCAGATACGTTGCTGTGACTGAGCAGATGCCAGGCCGGTGAAGAATAAATATAGTCAATAGGTGAAGTCTTTGAATAATCAACACTTCAGGAGCTGACATTTGGAGTTGGAGCCTGTGTTTATATGTGACAGTCTTGTGACAGTAATGTCTATAGTTTAAGTCAAAGGAATCAGCTCAGATCTCCCACGGTATTTAAGCATCTAAATCCTCCTATCATTCAAAATTCCAGATTCGGCCCTCTACCTATCTGCTGTAACAAACCCAACAACATCCTGTGTGGACCTCTTATTACAGGAGAGCAAAGATTAATGTTCCCCTTGAATAACATTCATGGAACAGTTTATGAGAGCATAGGATTTGAAAAATACCAGAGAAAGGCTTCAGGTGGTCATTTGGCTCACAGAGCAAATCCATCTGGCTTCTGGACTCTATGTTTCACAAAATTCTCAGGCTGTCCACTAGATTTGAAAACACAGCCCTTGATTTTGTAACCTGGTCCTGGTACTTGCACAAAAGTTGGAGTAGCTTTTCAAAATGTTAAGCATCATATAATCAAAAGAACAGTTTCTAAATTACCTTATCTCTCCTCACTAAATCTGCTTTGCTGAAATAAACATGGTTATTCCATGGACAGTACCTACATACTGGTCTACTGAAGCAAGTCTTCCTGTTTGAGACTGAAGTAGAAGGTAGTAGTACATCTGCACATATGTTGCACTTTCATCAGTTGAAGGTTGCCACAGAAATGGCAGCATTAAAATGTGTATGACTTATTAATATTACTAATTAATGTAAGTAACAGTAAGTCATAGTAAGTAAAGTAATAGTAAGTCATGTAAAGTAATAGTAATAATAGTGTAAAGTAATATTAATAATAGTAAAGTAATAGTAAGTCACGATATCAGGGGATATTTGAACCTTGCAGAGTTACCTGAGCCCTTGGCATACAAATTTTAAATCCATAATTACATCCCACAGAATGTCCTACATGGTGTTAGTGCATGAAGACCCAACAGATGTTAAGTTAAGCTATTAAACAGTTGATATGCTTAGTTACATGGCACAAAACTCATAATTATTGCTTGCTTTGCCAGTGAAGTACAAGGGAGAGAAAATGACAAATTCAAATTAAAAAATCAGCAGACGTGCATTATGCATGTCTGGGAAGGAGATAGAGCGAATTCCCCTTCAGGCAGTGCTAATGCTGCTCAGGTTCTGTTATTCAGATTGCGTTGTCTCTTAACGTTAGCAGCACGATCCTTCTGTGTCAGATTACAACAATTTTAACTTCTTTTGACTCTTTAACCTCCTCCTCACCTTTGTTTCCATCTGTTGTTAAACAAGCATGTCTGAGTTAGAATTGCCCTGGAGATGGCAGAGGGAGGAACACAGCAGACTGGAGAGATGCTTCCCCAGTGGGAGCAGAGCTGGGCCAGCCCGCAGACTGGCGCACACATTTCTGGCACTGGCTCTGACTGGCAGGCATTACATAGCCACAGTTACATAGGAGTTACATAGACACCCTTCTGGGGTCCAATCCACAGGCTAAAATAAAATAAAAAACACTGAGACACCGATATTCCAAGGGCAAAGAAGATTTGCTCCTGCGTGTTTTGTGAAATGTTGAGAGAATTAAAATGCCAGTAGACAGGTTAGTATCAGAAATGAAGTAAAAAATGACAGTGATGATGTCATTCATCACACCAAGAATATGTATGAAACTGTCATCGCACATTATTTCACAAAGAGAAAGAGGATGAAGCTCAGCTGGTTTTGAATGAACAGTCTCAATTTTTTGGTGCATTTCTGTTTTACATTACTAGAAAGGTTCAAGGAGTTCTTCATTAAGCTGGCTTCAAACTTATTTTTGTTCATCTGCCCTGGACTCCTTCACCAATATGCAAGAGCTGTGATTTCCTGATTGTTTCTAAATCCTACAAGGTGCTGAAATGGGGGAAATGAAGTCAAATCACAGCAAAAAGGAAAAGGTGTGGGTACCACATTAGTAAATACGGTGGATAGCCCTGCTACCTATAGCCACTCCAAGGAAAATCAAAGTTCACAATCCATGAAAATGGGAATAACCAAGGGGGAGAGGAAGCAGGAATGGCTCCCTTAAATTGCAACGCTGGCCTTCCAGGGACCAAAAAAATACAAATTCAGATCCACAAGTTGTTTCACTATCTAAAGCCTGCCAGAACTGTTTTGGGGTCCATGATTAGAGGCCTAAATAACTTTGCAGATTAAATTTTTGATCTTGTTCTCTAACTTTCATTGTCAGCTTTGTGCATTCTGATTGAGGATGTCATCTATGTATTTACTATTGTTCTTTCTACAGAGCTTTTCAGTGCAAAAGAGTGTGTGTGTATCCAGATCTCTACTAAATGCTACTACGCTACTGCTCCCTGCCACTGTTTCCTTGGTAGTTAGTTTAGCTGTGGATTCTTCATTGGCTTCAGGTTTCCTCAGTCATTAATTTGCAATACTTTCAAAAATACACAAAACGGATTCTTGCATGCAACTGCAGCAATCTTATGCCTTCTGAAAGATCAACAATAATTTTACACAGTAGGTCTGCAGCTAAATTGCTTCCCTTCCAAATTCATGCTTATGTCCTTCACACTATTTTGACCATCATTTAAATATGATAGATATAAATTTCCTTTTGTTCTCACTATATGATCAGAATGAAAAAATGCCCTTGGAAGAGGTATAATTGAGAAACATTTAGACTGCACTCCTAAGCAGCCAGAAATGCATATATAGACATCCTATAATTATAAACTAGAAATGATACATGAGTTATTTTTTACCAAAAATACAACCTAAATTCAAGAAGAAATACATTATCTCTATGTCTAAATATACACTGTATTTATATCCATAAAATCTAGCAAAATGTATGTTCCCTGTCCAGATATCAACGCTGCAGAAGTAACGAGGGGTTCTTACATAGCCTGCAGCATGCCGAATCTGAGTAAATCTTACTTTTTTCCTCTAAGGAATATACCTTAACTTGTCTGTGAACAGGAGTCTTCCACACCTGCTCTGAAGCAGAGCCTACACACTGCAAAATTAAAGAGTCATTTCTCAGCTGGAATTGCAGCGGTATTTTTAGAAACTTACAGAAGGTCAGCTTGGGCCTTTCTCCAGAGCTCAGCAGCCCCTAGGTTTTCTACCAAGCCCATCCCAGAACCCACAATACTTTTTAGCCCGTCATCTTGGTAGGAGCTGTGGCTCTTAGCTCCTAAACACCTTTCTCTGAACTTCCTGGTGAGAGCACACATGACTACACAGTTTGGGGTAGAATTATTCCATTGTCTGCATTGCAGAACAGAGATAGACCTGTTATCACGTGAAGCTATCAGGTCTTTTCACATGTACCTTAGTTCTGTTCTTCAGGGTGTAGAGGGTTCTCAGACACCTTAAGGTGGGCAAGAGGTGGAACCAGGTATTTCTGGAGTATATTTATGAAGGCATTTTAGGGTAAGCAGCGAGACAAGGGGAAGTTCGGAGGAGTTGCAGGGTGCTAGCAATATGGAAGTAGACATGACTCCATTTTTTATGCAGCAGCTCTTCCTCACTTTGTTATGAATTTCAAACTGTGATACTGTGCAGAAGTGGCTTGCACAAGAGAAGGGGGAACTGATGAGTATCTTGGCTGAAAGAAACTCTCTTTAAACTGCTCTGGACCTGCACAATTGCGAGTCGGATGGTGGTGTTTATGCGTGTTTACTTTGTCTGACATCACATTGTAAATTACAGGGAACTGATGGGCAGCTCAGTCAAGAAGAAATGAAACACTGTCAAAAAAAGGACAATAAATTTGCAAGCAATGAGCACAGACCCTTCTGAGTCTGGATGTTAGTGGTATTTCTCAGGTTCATATTATGTTTGGAATATATTGTCCAAACCTACGTAAATTACCTTTTTATAGTGGTAATGGGAGAAAGATTGAATGAGTTTTAAATTCATGTCTCTGTGTATTAATTGCCAAATGTGTCAGGCTTCCAGTTTTTCCTAGCTATAAAATGTTTTATGGTTGAGAGAGTACAGACCAATTATTTTTCTCTTTGTGGGAACATTCATTTTTTTATTTTATTTTTATAAAATTAAAAAGAAACACTGATGCTTCTTTTGTCACATTTGTTTCTTTTAATGATTTAAATTCTATTTGGAGATAGTTAAATTCTATGACCTCGAATTGTGTTTGAAGTACCTTCCCACTGCTGATTAATAAAGCCCATGATGAAGGAAAAGCCCAGTACTAGTCATATCTGTTGTTATTGAGGAAAAAGAAAGGGAACAATGACAAATGAAATATCAGATATTATCAGTCAGAGACTTTATTATCCATTGATAGAGGTGAATGCATCAGTCTACATGATCCTATGAGTGTCTGCCTATGATTGTACCCCCATCATTCTTTATTGCCATTGCTGGAAAAAAGGGATTCACAACGTGAATCACAGATCCTGATTCAACAAAGCAAATAAGCACATGTTAAGCAAATTGGAGTAAGTCTTTCTTAAAGATGGTCCTTTGCTGGAAAGTATGGGCTTAAGTCATATGGTAAGCAGCACGGCTGCATGCTCAAAATCAGACATCTGCAACAAAGTACAACCAAAGTGATAAACTAGAGCCAAAGATTAGAGCCGTCCTTACCTTTACCCAGGTGTCTGTGGCACAAGAAATTCGGTGTCCTAAATGACAGGGAAAGGTTAAGTGTTGCCTCACAACCGAACAGTTGCTCCAATTAATCTACAAAAAACACTGGAATGTAGGTGTAATTTTTCAAACAGAATTTATATTCATGTTCTCCAACAAATGTAACGTTGAAAGAGCAGAGAGTTAAGATGTTATCTAACACACTTCTCTTTCTTCTACTCCCAAAAAAATTTGTTATGAAAAAAAGCAGCAGAGAAAGAGAAACTACTCTTCTTCTGAAAACGTTCAGTCCCAACAACTTTTTTAGGTGCAGGTACTGGTACTGTTACAAGCTGTTGTCTCTCTTCTTTTTTGCCCTCTGAAGTCCTATTCCTGAACCTGCTTTTCAAACCTAAATATGTCACACATTTCTTACAAAGTTTAAGGGTGGTTGGAAGGCACTACCAAATGGAATGGGGCTTATAAAGATTGCACTGATTTTATATTATAAAAGTATTGTCATATGTGTTTCTACCTGCTAGATAAATGACTCCAGGTTGTAGATGTGCTAAATACTATTGATGTACTAAAAGAGTGTGTGTGAATTTTATTTTAGGAAATATAAATTGGAAATAGAATACATATGTCAGGCTAAAATTGCAAAGCTTCAAAATATTCATAAAAGGAAATGTGGTACCAACACTGGGGGGAACTGAAAAGCCACTGAATTGAGATTCTTCCCAGTTCATGAATCATTCACAGATTATTTCTAACTGAGGCACACGGAGCCATACAGTAGGAAGATACCTATTCACCGAGTAGCTTGGGTGGGTGTTTGTCAGCCAGCAGCACAGCAGGCGTGGAGATGCTTATTTGGTCGTGGAACATGGTCTCTGCTCCTCAGCTGGAAAACTGATGCTGTAATGGGAGTGAGGAACGGCAAAAAAAAAAGAAACACTCATAAATTTTGCCATCATGCTTCAGTGGGCCAAATGCAGACCCCTTAGAGGGTTCAGTGCTGCTGCGCCCAGTTCATTTGTGACCTTTCCAGTCTCACCTCCACTGAGCATCTGTCATTCGGCCTGTTCTGATCTCGTCAAATTATCCAAGGTAGGAAAATTAGTACAGGGAGAAAAATAATTCCTCATGTTGGATTCCACAAGTAACACATAGCAGGCTAGTGATGAAAAATAGGGGTATCTCACATCCTGGGAAAGATTCTTTGTTAGTAAAGTTGGTGGAACATTTTGACTAATGAGGTAGTTATGGCACAGGCACTCAGTAGCTTTAAGGAAAGGTCAGATGCACACAATGAGCTGAGTACCACAGGGTCCTCCCTTCCTCAATGCAAGGGGCTGCATCCAAGTAGTGCCTTGATCCTTTTAATCCTGTCATCTGTGATTTATCATTAAAAAGGCTTCCTCCCAGACATCTGACAGAAGTCCAGTTTTGTATGCAGGGGGAGCTGCAGGGACCGAGCTGTTACTTCTTTGTTATTGTCTAAGAAGCCTCTGTGTGCCGGTAGATATTTATAATCTGGTATGTTTTAGAATAAGTGTGTTATCTCCCAGAGAACAGCATGTTTGATATAATTCTAGTGGGATATATGAAACACAAGTTTCATGTGAATGGCGGAGCTCACAGGGGAGGTACGTGACAAGCTGTGTTTGCTACGCTCACTCTGCTCAGGAACACACTAGAGAAAATAACCAGACTGCCACCTTGATTGGATCTCTCCCTGCTAACAAATTAAACAAATAAAAATGAGAACATTAAATAAAGCTTTCTGGATGCCAGGAATTGTGAGAGCACTAGTGTGCCTGCACATGAACATGAGTGTTTGCAGTAGCAAAACCAAGGCAGTTTAGTCAGGGCAGCGCCAGTTGCCCTATATAAATTTAATTTGGTCAGGATCACATAACACATGAGCTATCAAGAGGGCATAAAAAGATCCCTTTGAGGTCATTTTCCTACAACACAAGATTTGCTTTGGCTTTGCACATCCAATACCACAACCTCACTAGGTGTAAAATGTCACACAATGCACAGAAGAAAATTATCTGACTGTTTACAACACAATCCAAGGAACTATAAACCTTGTAAAAAGGGCATCTTCCTCTTTTACTTCCTCACTCCTTCCCCCAAATCCCTTGCTTTTTCATACCATAATATATATACATATATATACATAAAGCTTTTGTTTTGAAAGCCATATTTATATTTCCTCCAATAAACAAATGTGAGATCATGCTGTGTTGCTGGAAACATGATAATTAGCTTTGCTGCAGTACAAGAGCCTGAGGTGATGCAGTGATGGATTAGGGCACACACACCACCTCCCTGAGCTGCCGAAATAAAATACCTCTTCATAGCTCTCTCATTGCAACTGGAGCTCTGTGTGTTTTACTGCGCAGTGATGCTAGGTTTCCTTGTTCCTGCTGCTGAAATGAGTAGCTCATTGATGCTGCATTTGGAGATTCCTCTTGAAATGTTCCTGTTTCAGTCGAAGCACATGAGCACTTTCGGATAAAGAGGGGTAGACATAGCAGTGAGCAACAGCTGAATGTTCATCGGATATTTGAGCTGGATGTCGAAGCAACAGACCTAAATCAGTATCGGTTTTCTCGCAGGTCAGCAAAAGAACAAAAGACAGCACTGAATTGAAAAATATAGTTCAAACCAGGTGGAAGCTCAAAAAAATAAAACACAGAAATTAGCAGGATGAGACATTTCTCCATTTAGCTTTGGTAGTGAAAGGAAGTATCTTCTCTATCACAGTTGATTAGCCTCTGCAGAGCTAGTTTATTAAAACACACAACAACGAAGAGGTATGGGGCAGTATTTTCTTTTCTTTAAAGGTCTTGTTAGAGCCCTATTAAGAGATAATTTAACATTATATCCATCAGGGATCCACAAAGGCCTTTTCAAAGAGGAGATGGATGTGAGTCAAATTTTGGCTAAAAAAAATCAATGACATCATACTATAGTCCAGAGATTGGGGCAGTAAACTGCATAGATCCGGGATGATAATTTCATTATAAAATGTCAGTGTTTCCTAGTAATCCTAGAAAAACATGCACAAAATTACCTTCAGTAAATACTGAGCCTTGCGATACCTTCTCATTTGGTACCCAGGTAACACCAGACATAATGGTGTACAGCTTTGAAGGAGATATACAAAATGTTGGCTAATACAGGAGAGTTAAGGATTTCAGAGCACATTCACAGGATATATTATTCAGCTTCTAAGAACAAGCCTTGACCCTTCACTGAAGCAAACAGGTTTTGCACTCAAATAAAATATGAGCTGACTGAGATAAAACCAGAGGTATAGTCACCATTATTCACTGGCTTCTTAAAATGAAACGTGTCAGACTGCCCTCATGCCTTCTGTGGAAGTGTTTCCTCATTCAAGAACGACTAACTGCCTTTTACTGTTCGCTTCATGGAGCTCTCACTGACCGAAACGAGTCAATTTTGAAAACCAACTGAGCTTTGTCATTTTATTAGCTAAAGAGCAGGCATGATTTCACATGAGTGGTTGTATTGGGTTTGTGTGGCAAGGTTCTGGTAGCAGGGGGGGTTACAGGGGTGGCTTCTGTGAGAAGCTTGTTTGGTTCATTTTTTTCTTTTTGCATGGTAACACTGAATAAAACTCTGTAGCCTGTCAGACCTTCCCTGTTTTCTAGAGATTTGCCATCATCCATCCTTAATTACTGCTCTGAAGTGAAAACAGGAGCCACAGTGAGAGTATGTATAAATGACCACTGCATGCCAGGGAAAACATCTCACATCTCTTGGCAGTGCTGGGGGCTCCAGGCTTTGCTATGGACCTGGGAGCTTCACTATTTGCCAGTTGGGAGAACAGGATTTTCTCTTTGATAGCAATTGTATTGGGTTTGTGTGGCAAGGTTCTGGTAGCAGGGGGGTTACAGGGGTGGCTTCTGTGAGAAGCTGCTGGAAGCTTCCCCTGTGTCCGACAGAGCCAACGCCAGCCGGCTCCAAGATGGACCCACCGCTGGCCAAGGCCGAGCCCATCAGTGATAGTGGTAACGCCTCTGGGAGAACAGATTTAAGAAGGGGGAAATAACTCAGCAACTGCAGCAGGAGAGAGGAGTGAGAACATGTGAGAGCCCCAGCCCTGCAGACCCCCAGGTCAGTGCAGAAGGAGGAGGAGATGCTCCAGGCGCCGGAGCAGAGATTCCCCTGCAG
>JAVJGG010000013.1:24225457-24237129 GCA_035590195.1 Aviceda cuculoides
GGACTTGTGACCCCGTGGGGGACCCACGCTGGAGCAGGCTGTGCCTGAAGGACTGCAGCCCGGGGAAGGGACCCACGTTGGAGAAGTTCACGGAGGACTGCAGCCAGGTAAGAGTGAGGAGGAAGGAGTGGCAGAGACAACGTGTGAGGAACTGACCCCAACCTCCATTCCCAGTCCCCCTGTGCCACTGGAAGGGAGGAGGGAGAAAAAAAACAGGAGTAAAGTCAAGCCTGGGTAGAAAGGAGGGGTGGGGGAAGGTGTTTTAAGGTTTGGTTTTATTTCTCATTACCCTACTCTGATTTGATTGGTAACAAACTAAACTAATTTCCCCAAGTCGAGTCGGTTTTGCCTGTGGCGGTAATTGGTTGAGCAATCTCTGCCTGTCCTTATCTTGACCCACAAGCCCTTTGTTATATTTTTCTCTCCCCTGTCCAGCTGAGGAGGGGAGCGATAGAGCGGCTTGGTGGGATCCTGGCATCCAGCCAAGGTCAACCCACAACAACAATCAACTCCTAATTTAGCTCAAACCTTTTTTTGTTTCTAAGTCCTTCTTAGAGGTTTGTGGTGGCTTGATGATAACCAGGGCCCAGCGGCCTAGAGGTCCAAATTTCTACAGCATCAACGTAGCAATTTGACTTCAGGATGCAGCTGATTGTGTTTTGGTTGAATAGCAGCAAAACAGCAGCTGCTTGTGCTTTAGATTTTGCAACCCTTGAAATAAACACTTTATAAATGGATAAAAGAAATATGCACCCCAATGCCTGTGACATTTCTTCTTTTCCATGTGTATTGCGTTTACAGCCTCATCAAAAAGACTACTCAGGCCATGCTTTGTCAACACCCGATCCTTCAGAAATAAGATCACCACAACAATAAAGAAAGAGTTACAGCTCACATGCAACACAGGGAGAGGTCCTGGTAGAGTGAAAGGGTTTTATCTTCAACAAAGGAAATAGAGACATAAACATTTCTTTTGCTACCAGCAACTAATCAGATAAACTTTCTAGTAACAAGTTTTAAAAGGAAAGACACTCTTTTAAAAATTTGCCAGAAAGCAAGGGGAAGCACAACAGCTAAATTAGCTATCCACCCGCGTCTTTGCACAAAATTTCTACTGACCTTGAGCATTATTAATCATTCATGTCATTGCTAGCTTCTGTATGGTGTGTTTGTATTTTTTCTATCACTATAAGCATAAAATTCTCTTATGCACATACAAACGTTTAGTATGGGAAGGGAGAGACTATTTACACTATTTCTAATTCAGCTAAACCAAATTCCAGACATCCTTCAAAAAGAAAAAAAAATAAATCACTTTTTAGTCCCCAAAATTTTAGAGACACTTTGAGTAAACAAATTGTGTGATCTTGAGCATTACAATCACAGGGCTGCCTAAAAGTTGTTTGACATCTTTGCAAAACTTTATTCCCTTTGACATGGAAATCAACAAATAAATTTGGTCAACATTATAAACACTTGTAAACATCTAACCAATTCTTTTAAGCTGAAGTAGTATGAACAGGAGAGAACCTCTCTGAAGAGTTCTCTTGAAGAATTCTATATATTCTGCTTCTTTAAAAATAATAATAAAAGCATATTCTGTTTACTTAGATCCCTAACAGTGAAAAACATTTTGGTTTTTAAATGGTTTAAAATTTTAATATTATATATGTGGCGTAGGAACCCATACTCAGATGTCAAAAGTGAAATGGAGAATTTGTGTCTTTTTTACAACTTTTGTTTGAAACTTTAATTTTTAGGTGAGCTTCTTTGACAGACATTACTACTTACTAACTGCTAGTTGTTTTCCTTCTTCATCCTGCCAAGAGAGCGCGCTTCCCCTATAAGCAACTCTGTGTATCTCATGCTGTGACATGAATTCAAAAGGCAGTGTTGCACTGTCTGTAATGAAAAATTTATTAAAGTTTTAATAAAAGTTAAAAATAATACTTTATAAAATCTCATAAGAAACATTTGTAACATATCTGAAAGAAATAATTGCACTGCTGGTTTAATGGAAAGGAAAATATCTCATTTTAATTTATTCACTAAGAAGATATTCAACAAGCTTAAACTATAAAAATGTTAATTTTAAACTAAATATTAAGTTAGTGTCCCCAGCATCTGGAGCACATTTCAAGGCTGCAATGAGGTTAACTGAGCGAACAATGTAATTCTTTCTGATATATTCAATTTGATTATGGATTTAAGAGGCAATAAATATATAGTTCACATTATCTTCATAAAACCATTCTTTTCAGCTAGAGAAAAAAGTAATAAAGTTCAGAGTTATTCAGTTGAACACTATTGAATAAACATTTATGCCCATAAGAGGACAGATGATGAAAAAAGAAAAAGGAAATATTCTTTTCATTATTGTCTAAAATGGACATGATGATCATTTGAAAACATTTCTGGTTTTACCTGAGATGCACCTATTGCCCGGGAAAGCACATATATTAGTTGCAAGCATCATTAGCTCTACTCACTGTTTTCCTAGAACCTATTAGCAATAAGTTATTCCGTTGTTCCTTTAGTGCTAGCATGACCAAAAAAGTACATATTTATATTTTTCCACATATTTGTGGAGGAGCCTTTTTAAAAAAAAAGGCCGTTAAGGCAATGGCATAGAGTACTACGCATTAACGCACCGCACGCAATATTTTCCGTCAGCATTTGGAGATAGGTTAGTAAAAGCTTTAAACCCGCCCTTGTGTCTTACCCCACTTTGTCATCCAATGGCAAATGGCAGGAGTAACACCAACCCCCAAAACTCCGTAAAGGAAACGGGGCAGAGCGGAGCGCGTGAGCCTGCGCCCCGGGGTGGCTGCGGCTGGATGTAGGGCCCCTTCCCCGCACCAGCGCGGAGCCGGACCTGGAGCCCCTGCCCGGCTCTGCTCCGAAACCACCTTGGCACTCCGCTGCAGCGTTACGTCCGTGTGATCACTATTCCATAACTCTGGTGCTCTCGGTAGGTATATGGTCCAAATGCAGAGTTCGGGCTCTCTCTATCATCAAAAGCAAGAGATAAGGACACCAGGGGGCAAATCAGAGCTATGATGTCAAGTAACACTCTCGAGGTACCTAAAAAACCACTCTGACAACCTGTGCAGGTTGTAGAGACTTGTTTGGAACTGCTGAAGCCACCAGCAGCACTTGATGAGACTACTCCTCACCCTCTCTCAGTTGCCAGCTCCTGCTTAGTAGGGCCAGTGGAGTTGGCAGGTCATGTACAGGTGAACAGCATTAACCTAATTCTATGTAAAGTAGCACAGCATTTCTCTGCTTCTCTTACTTGATGTCTGGTGGGTTTATCTGCTGCTCTCCAAATGAGTGTGATGGGAAGGAGATAAGGTAATGTCTTGGTACTTCATAATTTGGAAATGGATCACTACGCCACTGGCAAAAATAATAATGTTCTGTCACTTCTAGTCATGTCAGCCCTGTTAGATCACCATGTGTGGCCACCCTGTAGTTCTCTCATCTAACCAAAGCTTCTCACTCTGCCAAAACCAGGCTGCTGGGGCAGAGAATGCGCTGTGGAGTCCCTCCTATTCTTCTGACATCTCAGGAGTTGTTAACCAGCTCCCATCCTGCCTGCAGACTCCAAAATGTATGTGTAGACAGACCAATATTCAAATATGAACCGATAAGTGGGGTTCTATAAGCAAACGGTTCTGCAGTAGGTGTTAACCAGTATAGATCCAAGGAACCTGGACCAGAAAGGAACTGGCGTATCCCAGCCATACCCCCAGTTCAGAGCGTGGGGGCAGCAGGGTGAGCTGAAGCGTGCTGTTGCCACACAGTCTAGATGTAATCTCCTGGGCCACCTCTGGAGCACCAAAAGAAGACTGTTAATCTCAGATGTGCTGGATAAAGGAGCCGCCATTCCTGTCCCTCAAAATGGAAGTCAGTAAGGCAGAAGCTTGCACTCTGGGAACACAAATGGTATAAGCCAACCAACTGTTTTAACTGCCTTGAAAGGAATGTGATAAATTTTCCAGCCCTTCAGCTCCTTAATTCAGGAACACGTGTCTTCCTGAAGGGGTAGCTCTTTTTCTCGTTTCACAGCCTGTTCCTGGGTAACATTTTGAGTGGGAATCCATGAACCCCACACTGTAGAAAGTCAGGTTCTGCCTGGTCCTACGCCTAGAAATGAATATATGGCTCTCAGGGCTAATGTTCATCTTGAGGAGAAAGAGACTGCAGATTTTTTAAAGATAAAATAGCATTTTAAAGGTGTTGATTTTTTTTAACTGCTGTTTCCTTTCCTCTCCACCTCCTGAGGTAACCCGGAGACATACATATGGTTCAAGCAGATGATACATTTCATCAGGAGAGGTGACAGAAATGAAAAACACACCTAGACACTTCAGAGCTGCAGAAAAAAGAAATCAAGCTCATTCCATAAATTTCCCTTCTAGAAGACACCTCTATTAAAATGTAGAAGCGAAGCCATGAAATATTGAGGAAAAGGCAATGAAATGTGGAAGTTATCATAAATCGAGAGACATAAAAATCTTGGAAATACATAGAAAGAACCAAGTTCAAACCTTACTAATGCTTCTATTATGGTTTCCTGTACATTACAAAGACTGATTTGCAAAATGTACAGCAAAATGTTTGCAAACCTCTTTCTATGACGCTCTTGAAGACTGTCCTGATAAATAAGATGCTCAGTTATTAAGGAAAATTGTTTCAGAGTAATAAATACAGTTTTACAAGTATTTAGTCAAACCCTGGTATAGATGTACAGATAATAAGAGTCATGTGATCATTTCCTTTGGCTGGATATATGGAAGTAAACAAATATTTGAAAGTAACTACTATTATTTTGATCAATGCAGAATAATTCTTCCTTTTTAATACTTCGGCAAATGATAAATATGTAACTGATGAGAGAAGTCAATGCTTCAGAAAACACAGGTACCGATGGAAACACTTGTTATTTTGTTTAAATTCTAAGACATTACCACACAGGGCAAAAACCAAATAGATTGTATTTGTACAGCTTGTATTCAGGCTATTCCCTCATCACAATTACCTCTCTCCAAGTTGCCACTACAGCTGGTTGAGTGGGAACTATCCCTGCAAGACTCATCCCTGCGTGACAGGGAAACTCCAGGGGCTAAAATAGCCAACGGGGCCCCCACCACTTTTGTTGTCAGGTCTGTGTGCTCCTCCACTAACAATCTCACGTAGCAATTAAACAGATTGATACCAGGCACTATTACCTGTATGACAGCTAACCTTTCCTTTTATAATTACCTTCCATTTGCTTTTTGCATTACATCTTCCCTTACACGATCCTACATGATTTCCTTGATAAAAATATGACAAGGCATTGTTCTGGATTAGCCATTGTGCTATAAATCACAGATTTTATCATTTATGATATTTTGACTACCTGAGCCCTCCCTAAAAAACCTTTAAGACTTCTCATCTCCTGGTGACACATGCTTGTGAAATGTCAGCGTTTCCAGCATTTGATCACGTTGCGAGAGGGGTTGTCTCGATAAGCGCTGGAACTCATCAGTCGTCGAGGGTGTCAGCTAACGTTTCTCAGCATCATTATTTCTATTTCATCTGAAATTCCATGGTAACGAGTCTTTAAACACTGGCAGCAGGGAGGTGGAATAATGTAATTTGTAATTTAAAAACTATGTAAAATGGGACAAGTTGTAGAGTATTTGAGGGGACATTCCCAGCTCAGCGAAGTGGGCTAAAGCAGCTCTTTTGTTGGCACAGGGGAACGCAGAACCCATGGGGCTGAAAATGCAGCATTTGCATAACACAGCCATTCTCAGCTGAAAGCCAAAGGGCGCCAGAAAGACTTGAAAGCCGAAGACAGCAACATCCTCGCTGGTGGCACTACTCCATGTTACGGTGGTGCCAGCATGTCCTGCCAGCAGGGCAAAGGCACAAGCCTACGGAGACCCCAAAGAGCAAGTGTCGGTGCTATTGGGCCGGGCTGTCAGGTTCCTCACCTCCAGGCTCATCCCACTGCATTCCACCTCTGGAGGTGTTAACTGAGGAGGGACTGCAAATCCGAAGCAATTTTAGCTACATCCCACTGGCTGGCTTCAAAAATAGTAAAACGTGAACTCAGCGCAACCTTACTGTTTCTAAATCGTGAAAGTACTTGCTGTCTGTTTTCATGTTCAGCAGCTTGCCAGTTGAGATGGTCAAAATATTCATCATTCATTTGACATCAAATTAGTGAGGAGGGAAATGTCATCCAAAAAAGTTGTGGTTTTGATAAAAGTGTCAAAACTGAAAAATAGCAGTTAATTAATATTAGAAATTTCCATGAAAAAAACACAGGTTCCAGCTCTAACTGGTAGTGATTGTACACATGCAGCATAAGTAGTTGAATCATCCTCAATTAAAATAAACAAATAAACAGAAAAAGTTCTAATTAGCCTTAAATGTATTCCACAGATGCCCATTTATGAATACTCATAGTGATGAGGCTATTAAACAATATCTCATGAACTCCTTGATTCAAGATATATTAAATACATTGGCAAAGCATCTTTGTAAACTGAAATGCATTTTTCTGCCGTGCCCTTTTCTCTCTGAATGTTAGAGGAAACAACACATGTGAAATCTTCACCTAAGACCATGAAGCTAAGGAAATGTTTAATTGTGTGATGTTTTAGTTTGGACTTGCCTTACTGTGTCATTGTTTAAAGCACCATAGAACTTACTATTCATTAGTATTCATGCATTGTTATGTCTTAAGGCTTATGAATATTTCAGCAATACTCTCTGAATGCCTGTTATGAACACAGGTGATTGTGGGAGAAACATCTGTTCAGTTTTGGATGCCCTTGCTCAAGAAAGATATAGTCAAGATTGAAAAACTCCAGAGACACACAACTGAAACAGTGATTTAAGTTGTAATTACTTAGTTTAAAGAAAAAAAAAGTCAAATATGATCTATAAATGGGTGAATAATTGACACCCCTCTCCTCCTCTGAGTGGACCCTCAAAACTCAGAACAAAACTAAGGGCAAAAGCAAGGTAAAATCATAAAATAAAAAAGGCACAGTACTTGAAAATAGGTCAGTGTAAGAAGGGATTGTAAAGAACAGTGAGTCAAATCTGGCAATCCAGGTCCCTTTTGGTGCAGAATTACCCCCACCCTTACTTTTATTAAACTTATTCATGTGCTAGGCAGTAGGGCCAGGCAAGAATTTCTTGGAGAGGTAACCTACACAGGCTAGCAGATCTACTCTTCCGGCTTTACAGTAAATCAATAGAGATATAAGCTTCACTTTTTCTTTTTTATTTTGCTTGTCTCCAGAGTTACTATTTGTCATAATAATTAACCAGTGCCCAGAGTCCAGGAGCAAACCATTAGTAGACAAATAGCAACCAATAGCAGCATGTTCCAGGAAAACCAGGGGAATTTCACATGTTCCTTGGCTCAGTTTGGAAGGAAAATCACAGCTTTCTGTGGGGGCTGCAGTGGAAAACCAGGACTCTGAAAGAATTTATCTGGCCTGAAGGTCACAAAGCAGACTTAATCGGAAGAGAAGAGAGGCAGGGCAGGAAAGAAAAAGTAGCAGCCCAGCTAAGTGGGAGAAAATTTTGGATTTCCTACTGTCCCTCAGCTGCACTGCAAGGTTTCGGGCTTGCAGAAGTTCAGGTTCTCTCAGTGTAAGATATCCGGTTTTGTGGCACTATCAGTCCAGATCTTTTCTTCTGGCTACCCTATTTCCAAAGGAGCTTAAGGAAGCACACTATCTTACTGGCAAAGGAATCACATTTCAAAGCTTGCAGAAGTTGCGTCAGGGGCATTAAACTGTCAAAGTCAGACCTCGTTGGAAGTTAAGAACTTTATGTGGGATACTCTTGTGACTTTGCAGAGATTTCTCACTTATATTGTTTTGTTTCTTAAGTATGAGAACTAGTGATTGTTCTGGAAAATTCACATGGGTGGTGAATATTGGGCATACGAGGACTGCTGAAAGTTAGCTGTGTTGTTTAATAGCTGCTCTTCTTGTGAGACAAGCAGTAGAAAGATTATAGTTAAAATTTGCTCTTAGTTTCTAAAAAAAAGATGAGGGTCTCTGAAGTGCTAATGTTATACATTATAAAATCCTAAGCTAACTCTATAAAGAGAATTTGAAACAGGCATTAGCTGCAGTATTCTTGTTTCCCAAATCAACTACTCTGACTGATGAGCTTTTTCACTCATTCGCAGATGTGCAAACATCCCCACAGTGCTTTTGATATTTCCAACCATTCAAGCCTCTCCTGGAGGAATGGCATCCAGGGAAAAAGAAAAATGTAGTCTTTTTGCTTGTTAATCTTTTGCCTTTCTGAGGTGAAAGTCAGAGCCACTTTCTAAGTGGATGGTCATGGCAAGGACATCTGTCCCCCAGGAATATTGTCTCAACACGTTGAGGAGCACGGGGTAAGCTTTTGCTACACACACCGCTTCCTGGAGGGATTCCCAACCTACTTCCCAACCAGCACTCCCTGCAGAGAGCTCTTTGAAAACAGGCTTTTCCTCCTATTTAGTCATTCCTGAAAGAGAGCATACACTTTAAGAAGCAGATCCTAAATGAATCTTCTTGTCCTTTAATAGAAAGATCCTAAAGCAATCTTCTTGTCTTGTAATAGAAAGAATCAAAATCTTTTTCTACCCCTTCTGGTCCAAAATGATCCAGGCTAGAGAGTAAACAGTCCATGCTGAATAAGGCTGCTGACAAAAATAATTGCTATTACTATGTGGTTCCACACACGGGTTCCTACACGTTGGTCATGTCTTTGCTAAAAAAAACAACCACGACAGCACCAGATCAAATTGATGAAACACTTCAGGACCTGCTAAGGGAACTTCCATTTAACATCGTCATTATTTCTGTACCAGACATTAGTTCAAATGTCACAAACATTTACCCAAAACCAGAGCTATGAGGATAAACAGGAAAAAATGAATTTAACATGCAAATTGTCTGGAGTTTGAAGCAGCAAAGCTATTATGAACATGAAAATCAATATGTGGAAGACAAAACCAGGGGTGAATACAAAAATACCCCGGAGCTGGCTTCTGCCGAAAGCCACAGTCTGTCAGGACGAAGGAGGCCTTTAGAGTCTCCTCCCGGTGATTAAGCTGCTTAAATCAGGTGCAGTTTCCTTTGCTGATTCAGCAGCCTTGATGCACCGAGCAAAAGTGATGCTTCGGAGTACGCTGCTTCGCAGAAGCCTCCTCCTTTCCTCCACCCGGACCCAGAGAGCAGGGGATGCCCTCCCGTGCAATCTCACCGGCTCTTGGCAATTACCGCTGGGAACAGGAGTGTGCAGCAGAGGTAATTTATGTTATGCACTGCCATCTACTGTGTCTCTACTCAAACTACGACGCGAAACTGAAGCCGAGAAAATAAGGCACTTCAAACAAAATTATCACCGCATGTCACTCTCATCGTGCTTCAAGAGGGGATTGCATAAGGGTACGGAGAATAAATCCAAACCAATGCACGAATAAATGCAAATGGCATAGATGGCCACTAAAGGGCCAAGTTTTGCACAGAGAAGGAGACTGCCTTTATTTTTTTATCCTGAAAATAAGGATTTGATGTGTATTATCACCTTAATGAGTGATAGCATATGCAAATAAACTAGAACAATCTCCAGTGTCATAAGATGCTTGCATAAGAATATTTGGATGTCTTGCTGACTTTTATCCTATATGAAAATTCATGGTAACCCCCAAGAGTGAGCCTCAGAAAACCTGTCAAATACACTTGCCTATATTGCAGCTCAGAATCTCCCCAGGGCAGTAGCTATACCCTATTTACAGACAACCAGTTAGCTGATAGAGGGAGCAGCTGGCCTTTTGAAGTGTTAAGAGCAGACACAAAGTGTTACATGGCAATTGCAGAGTGAGTAAATACATAGACTCAGCGCAGTGCAGGACTTTGTGAAGGAAACATGAGATTTTTCCAGGAAACCTTGGGGATATTGGCAGCCCTGCCACACTCCTGCCAGCTTCAGTAAGACAAGCCATGGCATCACATTCTTCTCCCTGTAAAACGGGCATAATCCAGTGATAGTTTGGTGCATTACATTGTAGCTTTTTTTCTCTGGAAAAAGCTGTAGGATCTGTTGATTTAACACACAGGCCTGTTTACATCCAGGTGCTGTAGTCACTCCATGCATACCATCATGGATCTATTCCATAACATGGTTTGTAGCCCCATCTGGGGTTTTTTTTCCTTCTTCATGGTATTTTTCTCTACCTGAACATTGTAATTATATGCAAAGAGGAAGAATTCTTACTGGAAAAAACAAAATTTCCTTACCCAAACTACCCACTCTGCCTGACCCTACCAGTCTTCAATCTTATTTTTGCTTCAGGGCAGCAAGGGTTAAGTGATGAAAGTTGTTTCAGCACATGTCTAAGTTAGAGATGAATAACCACACATTCAGCAATGTATGAAGTCAGAATGAATGGTAATTTCAAGGCCATTTTATTTTCATTATTCTTTCTAGTATTTCTTCATTATCTCTTGATACCTCACTGCCTAAAGTCTTCTACAGCTTAAAATTACTTGCCATTCTTGTCAGGGTATGCCTTAGAAGAGGTGGGTTTTTTTCTTCAGTGCAATTCCTATGACCATGTGTTGTCAGTAATAGCTCCTATGATGTTGGTCCTTTTTTTCAGATTGTGGCACATTCTCACACTTAACCTAGAGAAACATGAAGTACATGAAACTGCTGTCCAAGGGTGTAAAATGGGCTGGTGAACCATACCGGAGGAGTTATATGCAGCTACTATCAGAGTGGAGCTATGTATCATACACAATATCATAAGGTATACCTGGAGTCCACTGCAACACAGTATTGTCATGATTGCTCTGAGTGATGGTACAGGGAGTGGGCTTACCACATTTGCAGACATGCAAATACATTGGAAGATAGATATAGAATTCAAAATGATCATGACAAATCACAGGCACAGTCCAACAGAAATATAATATTATTCAAAGGACATGTGCACAATTTACCGTAGTTAGGTAAGGACAGTCAGCTGCACAGGTCCTGGATGGTAGATGACTAATCAGCAATTCTGAAAAAAAGGATCTGGCAGTTACTATGGATCACAAGCTGAACATGAGTCAACAACATCATGCTACTGCAAAAAAAAGAAACATCACACTGAGGTGAATAAATAGAAATGTAGTCTGCAGCACTGGCAGGATCATCTCTCCATCCTACACAGCACTGGTCAAACTTCAGCTGGAATACTGCACTGGGTATTGCTCTTAAGGAAAATTTTAAACTTGTTGGTAAGAGTCCCAAGGAGATTGATGATTGAATGAGGTCTGGAAAACAATCTGGGTAAAAGGAAGGAGGGTATTTGACCTGTTCAGCCTGTAGCAGAAAGACTGACAAGAAACATGACAACAGTCTGCACACATAAGACTGCTGTTTAGAAGGGACAAGTTTGTTCTTTGTACCCATGTTGGAGGAAGCAGGAGGTAAGGGAATACAATTTCATAGAATTATAGAATCATTTAGGTTGGAAAAGATCTTTAAGATCATCAAGTCCAACCGTTAATGTATCACTGCCAAGTCCAACACTAAACCATGTCCCTAAGCACCACATCTACACGTCTTTTAAATACCTCCAGGGATGGTGACTCAACCACTTCCCT
>JAVJGG010000013.1:24238023-24249341 GCA_035590195.1 Aviceda cuculoides
GCCAGTTTCTCCAGGAGAATGCTGTGGGAAACAGTGTCAAAGGCTTTACTAAAGTCCAGGTAAGCAACATCCACAGCTTTTCTCTCATCTACTAAGTGGGTCACCTTATCACGGAAGGAGATCAGGTCAGTCAAGCAAGATCTACCTTTCATAAACCCATGCTGACTGGGCCTGATCACCTGGTGATCACCTATCTTTCAATGAGAAAGATTCATATTGCACACTAGGAAATTATTTCTGACAGTAAAAATTAACAAAGTGATGGAGAATTTTGGAGTCTCCTTCCTTGGGAATCTTCAAAAACACATTAGGCAAATCTTGGTTAGAGAGATGGCAGTGGTATAGTGGATGCTGTTTTATTAGGTCAGCAGGATGGATGACATGACATCTTGAAGCTCCTTTGAACCCCTCTTTGCAGTGGTAGCTCAAGAGAAAAGATCATTTCAAGAAGATGATTGGGAAGTAGTTGAAGATAGCACTGTCTTTCTGACTACTCATTAGCAGAAAAGAGAAAATGATAAAAAGTAAATAATGGTTCCCATCGGAGCCCCATCCTTTCACACATAACGGAGGAGCAAACACTACTGACCTTAGAAAACTTTGCCTTTAAGGAACAGTGAGCAAAATGGGGTGGGGTTTTTTTGTTAAGCTTGCTTTCTGCATTTTGTTGTTGGGTTGGGTTTTTTTTTATTCAGGAAGAGGCAAGCTGCCTCTGATGGTTAAGGTGATTGGAGTATATGACATACAAGGAGTGGCTGAAGGAACTGAGTCTACTTAAGCCCAGAGGGAAGGGAGCTGTCGGGTGATTTAACCGCAGCCTTTCCTCAGCTTAAATGGGGTTGTAGAGAAGATGGAGCCAGATGATTTCGAGGTGCCAGCAAAAGCAATGAGCACAGGCTGCAACAAGGGAAAGGTTTCACAGTGGTAGCGGTTAAGCACTGTGACAGGTGCTCAGGGAAACTGTGAAATCTCCATCCTTGAAGATTTTCAACACTTGATCGGATGAGGCTGTGAGTCAGCAGGCAGTCCAAGCAACTTTAAAATCCTGCAGGACGCTGGGAGGAATGGCTCGATTTCTTTGAGTTTTCAGGTTGGAGATGTTTGGGTTTGTTTGTTTTTGCAAGGTAGGTGGTTGTTTGGGTTTTGATTGCTGAAAAAGAGCTCTGGTGGCAAGAACAGCTCCCTTGTAACACAGCAGTGTTTGCAATAGAGATTTGTACCAAATTACACAGAGTGAAATCTATGCAAACACTAGCTGCAGCCACACCCCAGCCAGGGGTTTTGTAGAAAGTACTGACTGCAATGCACATGAAATACTCCCTTATTTCATTAGCACCTCTGCCTTGGTCTGTAGGACTTAACACTAGAAAGAATCCACCACATTGCATTTTTCACTCCTTTCAAGTTTTTTTTCCATGGAAAAATCTCTATTTTGTCTTATTTACTGATGATCAAAATCTTTATCTTTACAGAAATCTCTTTTCTGTACCCAGAGTATTTCATTCCATTGTGTGCACTGCATGCCTTGTTAAAAGTTTCTTCTAAGGACCCCACAGCTGGTATTGATTTTTTTTTTTAATTTTTTTTTTTTTAAGACCATTGCAAAAGTATTTCTTTGGGGGTTGGGGAAAGAACATACGTGAAGAATTAAATGAACTTTAGAAAAATATCCAAAAGCAGTGGTCACCCAGTGCTGGCATCATGCCAGCCTTGACACTATCTCTAACTCATTGGCAAGCTGTTTGCAGGGATATTTCTGATATCATTTCCTTTCATCCATTGCAAAATCCCTTTTATAAGGTGTAAGGTTCTATACTACAGATCTGGGAGCTATATTAGAGGATCTTGTTATAGGACAGAAACAACAAGGTAGCTAGAAAGCTGGAGTGGAAGCTAAACATTTACAGGGAATCCAGAGGGATTCCACAGAGATTGTATTTCAGTGGTTTAATGTATTGTGTATGGTCAAAAAAATCTGGTAAAGAATTCTAACAAGCATACCAAATGCTATACCATCAGTGTGCTAAATAAAAAAATGTAGGGACAAGTAATGAAAAAGGCAAATTCCTCTGTATAAGCTTCCTTCATAGCTGCTACAAGCCAACATCAGATACCATCCTTGCACGCACTTGTCTGTGCTCAGGTTCACCTCTCTTTCCTGAGAGACCTATAGTACATAGTCATCACAGACTTGCTTTATATGAATGGAAATAGAAAGGCAACCTCACAGGGTGATTGACTTTGAGTGGGATGAAGATCTGTATTTTCCGAGATCACGTATAGAAATATCTAAGAGAAACACTGAGCTCCTGCTCTAACTGTTGAGTTAGATGCCTACAGGTGGTGAGAATAAATGCAGCCAGCAGGCCTGTCTACAACATATGGAACAGCCTTCAAGGAGGGGGGACGTTCATGTCTCAGTAAGTGCAGCCTCTTGCATGAGCCAGGATCTCAACCAGGTTTTAACTGAACCTGAAGGAAATAGGCTAAGTCTTCAAAACAGTACAAATTAGTGATGGGGAAAATGACACACACGTATTTTGGTTAACAAAAGAAAAATAACCCCCTCCCCAAACCCACAAAAAAAAGCAGCCAGGCATTGCTATACATTCAAAACAAAGTGCAAAGCAAAATAACTCTTTCCCTTTGGACCATCAGCATCCTTCTTCAGCTGTCCAACTGTTTCATATCTGAGGAAGAAAACCTTCCTCCATTTATTTATGTAGTCGTGCTGACACTGGGGCTTTCTACAAAAACTCCACCTGGGCCTGGGTAAGCCCATTAGTGAGAAATTATCCCCCTCATTGCTGGTAGTTCCCAGCAATGCTGGTCCTTTCCTCACAGAGCAGAGCCAGCTGCTCTCCTGCATCCTTACGGCACCGCGGCGTGCTGCCGTGTGGGGATGTGGTGCTGGACTGTGACAAAACGCAAGAACGACAGCTCACAGCTCTGTCACTGGCCTCGTTTCAAACATCCTCAGCATGGACACAGTAGCCTGGCTTTTAACCTCTCTGAGGTAGGAAAGATGCTCACATAATACTCACTTAGTTATTTTAAACTAGAAAAAGAAACTCTGAATAGCCTACTTTTTAGCACTGTTCATGTCTCTTTACACTGTAATTACTGTGATGTGTACCACAGAGCAACTGAAATTATGGAGACACTGTCAGAGAAAATGGAAGGAAAAATATCAAAGTATGCTTTAAAAAAAATCCACTTGACATATTTGCAAATAGACTTTCAAAACTGTAACATTGGTGCCATTATGGTTGTTGATTATTATTAGCCAGCATATGTTTATCATGAGCAATATGATCAGAACAAAATAAGGCAGTTTCTAGAAGGGAAAATAAAATGTGACCGCAAAATATACCAGAACAGACTGATCCTGGTTTTGGAGAATGGTTTCAAAGAGGAAGGGCACTGACTGGCAACTGGTAGGAAACACTTACTTGATGTAGCTTGCAATGGAAGAAAACGAAGCCAAAGATAAAGCACACACCAGGGCAGACATCACTCTTGCTCAAGTCAAGGCATCAGGCCCGTGCATCTGGGTCGACAAGGTACAAGGCCAGGCACAGGCACAGCCATAATGCAGTTCAGGCAAGGACCAACTTAAATACAGCTCCTAAGGCAAGCTGGGGGAAGCTGCGAAGAAGATTTTTCTTGGATGAAGCTGCCCCACATCTCCTGCAGCTGCCAGGCAGGATGCATGCTGTGCAAGCCTGCCGGGACTGCTGAAACCTCTGCCATCAAGGTACAAGGTACACAGGGACAGACTGTAGGGTTGAGCAGAGTGTATCGTAGGGTTGATGAAGCACCTTGAGTTAAAGCATAAAAATTTCCCAGTGGCCAAATCTCCTCAGTACAGAGATATTTTGGATATGTCTGAGCTAGCATTACTTCTTTTCCCTAGTTTCTTGTGCTTCAGCAAGAAATACAAGTATTCTAAGATACTGCAAGGAAGACTGCTCTAATGCTTTGACAACTGTGAAATATATCACACTGTTTTCACAAATGGCTTGTCATGGCCTTTGCTCAGAAGATTTCCCAACTAAATTTTGCAAACTCATGGGTGTTTGATAAGTATCAAATCACGTAAGAGCTTATCTCTAAGGAGCAGACAAGCCCTTTGATATCAGCCAGTTTATTACCTGATGCAGGATTTATTGAGTGCTTCCACAAGCACTCCTCCCTACTCTCAATGCATTTATATACCTTTTAATATATAAAAGCTGGGACATACTGCATAGGAAGTATTTGGCTGCTCTATCTTAGAGAAAAATTTGCACTCTTCCAGGAATCCTTCTGCCAATCCTTCAGCTCCATCAAAAGCACACAGACTTTCATGACTGCTGCCTACCAGGAATCAAGTAGTTGCCTCATTTCACATGTAAAGAACAGTCAACTTTGATCAGCGTTTAATCTGTCAGTAGCCCTTCAATAAGAAAACTATCCATTATATACTTCATTAATCATGGTTTCAGCAGAGTAGACCAGGATCTGTTACTTCTTTGAACAGAAAGGAGTTTTGTTGGGGTTTTGTTTGTTCGGGGTTTTGGTTTTTGGGGGTTTTTTAAGGCCACAAAAAGGGAAAAAGCATAAGTATGTGTATGCACATGTATATGTGAGTGTGTGAATGAGTTCCATCAGAGTTAGCCAGCTGGAAGAGAGGCATTAATCCGCATTTCATTACATCATTAAGCAGATATTAGAAAGCACCACCACCATTTTTTTTAACCTTTCATTACATCTCTTCAGGCTGCACAGGACTTTACACTTTCAGAAAACCTCAAGACCCAGGAACAGAGCAAGAAAATAGAAAAGCTTTCAAAAATAAGTTTAAAAAAACAGAAAGGTTGCCTGTTCTCATGGCTATTCAGATCATGCATCTATTTGGCTTTTGGGAGTCTCAACCTAGGAAAAAAGCCCTCACAGGAAATCTTAGTTGCTTCAGAAGACAGGATATAATATTAGATAGATAAGTTAAAACTCTTAATGAAAAGATTAGGTGCAATTTTTCAGCTAGCCTCTGATCCATCACAAGTTTCGTACACCTATACCTAAAAAATGAGCCTGATCTAATTGAACACACTTATTGTAATCAGTGCAAAGCTCCCGTGATTGTCACAAGCATGTATTATAACAAACTAGAAGTACCAGAAAGTGACCCATAAAATTAATTATTAAAAGCAAAACTGCTGAAAGTTTATAAAAAACAAACAAATGTAGTGCATCTCTTCTACCCTTTGATGTTCCACAGCTTCCGTGAGGGCAAAATAGATACTTACATGTAAGTCTTTAGGTGACCTGAATTTTGGAAATACAGGAAGTGCTCCCCACTTTTTTAGCTTGGTTTTGTCAGAGTCACTGCTGATTCTTTACTGAAATGTCACTCTTATTCTGCTCTTGAAGCAAGTGCCACACAACCCAGTGATCCAGTCTTTCTCTGTGTTTGTCCACATAGTGCACTAGCAGGGTCAACTGCAACAACCTTCGTGTTACTCTTTAAGCTACTGATAGGTACCACTTCAGTGCCTGTGCATGATAAGCTATAGACTTGGGATCAACAGAGGAGAAAAATCTCATAAAAGAGAGTGCTGTGTTTCACCAGCAGATGTGATACAGCTACAGCAACAAGATGCAGACAGACTCAACATGTCATTTCCACAGGCTGATGGTGGTGGGAGTCAGCTCCCCTAGCTCTGAACACACAGAATACCAACATCTACGTCTGGTCATTAAGGCTTATAACCTGAAAAATAGCTAGGTACCTCCAGAGAGGAACTAAGCTGAACCAGTTTACATGCTGGCCTTAGGATGAGTTGCTGCATATTGGTAAGATCAGCCCCACTCCATACACCTCAAAACTTGCACTCTTTCCCCCTCTGTACCCTATGAGCTGGTAGAGGATCCCAGCAACCCTTGAACCACCCCAGCCAGGACACCACTGTTTGACACACAAACAGCATTTTGCACTCGATGGACACCTTCCCCTGGTTTATTCAGTGCCAGATTCAAGCTAAGTTTGACCAAGTAGTGCTAGGAGTGAGATCGTCTCTAGCCATACCACCCCTGGCTATCAAAGGCATCCACCTCCCCTCTCCCTGCCAGCAAAGCCCTTCAAAACAAAGGCCCACTCACTGCAAACCCAACAGGCAGTCCATTTAGCAGGAATCATCAAAATCTCATATTTCCAGAGCTCGTCTCTCCGTGCTATCTCCCCGCAGGGTCCGGTTCAAAGGCTCGTTCCTGACGGCATCATCCCCCCGGGCAGCTTTGACAGCCCATCTAAGTTCAGCTTCCCCGCAGCCCCGAGAGCTGTCGGCCCTCAGGGAGACGAGGGATGGCAGCGCTGATGGCCGGCCATAGGCTGCATCCCAGGAGCTCACTTCCAGGTACACATGGCCTCATGCCTTGGTGCCCTTGCAGCAGCACATCAATGTCTCATCCCTGCTGTCAGAAATCCTCTGCAATTTTTCTTTAAATGTTCACCCCTTACCCCCAAGAATAAGAAGCCACTAGTACTTGGGAATCAGCAGTTTAAGTCACAGACTCTTTCTTAGCTGATGGTTAACACTGTCCCCGGCAAGACCTGTTCCCTTCCCCAGACCTCCTGCCCTGCCACCAGCTCAGCAGACACAACCTGCCCCTTCTCCTGCCCCACAGAGGCAGGATCAGACCTCAAGGCCCCGCTGCCCCAGCCCTCCACGCCAAGCTCAGCCCCTGGCAGCACCCATCCCTGCTTGGGCAGCACAGCCCCAGCCTCCTCCCTCGTGCAGGTGGAGCGATGGCACTGCAGAGGTGCAGCCCGTACACCCCGCTAGTACCGAGGTCTATCCATATACCTTGCTAGTGGCCCACAAGAATGTCTAGCCCAACAGTATCTGCTAGTGCTTTCCATTCATTTTCAGGCATCACTTCACATTAATTAATATTCTCTTATTTCATTAACAGCAGTAAAAGCCTTTGATAAAGTCACTTCACACAGTGTCTGTTTTGGCAAAACCCTGAAGAAACAAAAGTCGTTAAAAGTTCACAAGCAATTCATGTCGCGGAAAGTAATATTTCCTCACCTCCCAGTGACTGCCTTTGCCTTTCCGCTGGTTGTCTATTGCTGTTATAGCAGACCAGTATGGCATTACACCTCAAGGCAATGCTGTTCAGAGACCAGCCTATCTCCAGCTGCAGTAAAAGCTAATAGCCCAAGCTGCAAACTGTATAAGTTGAGCAGCTGGCATGCAGCAGGATAGCTGCCTACCCTACTATAGAGGCAGTAGCTTCCAGCAGAGAGGCAGGGAAACAGTTGGGAACCGCAGCATTTTTAAACAATACAGCCAGATTTAGTACAGCTGCCCTGGAAGCCAACAATGTAGAAAACTACAATGTCATTTTAGAAGATACTCAGGAACCACACATGTTATTGCAACTGCCTTCTGAAAAAAACAACTAATTGAAAACTCCCCTCTAGCAAGCTAATTAAATAAGTGTTTTAATACTGTGCAGGAACTAGGTCACAATTCATGTGAAGCACCATTTAAGGTCACTGGTGGTACTTCTGCGAAGACGAGCAGCTCGCACAACTCAGAATTTGCAGCAACGGGTTAGCTGAGAGCTATAGACCTACAGACAGTCACATACTAGTTTTGCATTATGGGACAGGGTGAAAAAGCTCTGACATTTGCTACTACTACATCTAAGAAAAAATGTAAACTGATAGAAAGCCAAAGGAAACACAGATGGCTTCTGTTTAATATAATGCCATATTGCAATTTAAAAAGGTCTTGGGCTGTGCTGTGTGACTTGCTTCGCTTGGAAATGAAAACTTCTGGATTCCTCTAATTTCCTGTCCCCTAAGCTAATGGCAGAAAACATTTGAAAGAAATTGCTCCTACTAAGCTTCACTCACTATTAAATTACAGACAATTTGCAATGCAGGTCAGAGCCCTGGAAGGCTGTTTCCATGTGGACGTTAGATCTGGCACCCTGCTGAAGCTAATGAATCAACAAAATTTTGTAAAAATTATTTTTATTAATGTATTTATCCTTATTTTTTCTGGGGAAAAAAGGCTAAGTCCCTGAAGACCCTTTTCAAGGGAGACTAAATCCTTGCTAGAGGCATTCTGATCTCTGGGAAAAAGAAAAGAACAAACTTTCTAACAGGCTTTTCAGAACTGGTAGAAATACAAGAGCACTTGCCATGTTTGGAGATCTGTGTTCCTGTGCTTTCTCCAAAGTATGCACATTGTTTCTCCTGACCTCAGGCAGGATCCGCAAGCCAGATTAAAATTCTAATGAAGTTTTAGTTGTCCATATCCAAGAGTTCATAGATACACTTAGCTACTGCCAAACCATTGAGATATTGAAACTGCCTTCTCAATAGCTTCCCTACACAACACATTCCCTCAAGTTTTGTTCATGGAGGATAAACTCTTGACGCTAACTGCTGCTGGTGTGTTTTGTACCTGACCCCCAGAAAGTTTTTCAGTGTTCGTGATCCCTCTTCTCTTTCCTGGGGTCCAATCTGCAAAGCATTTTCAGAGTATGACCAGCCGTTTGGGACATGCCCACAACACACAGCAGGCACTGTTGATCATTCTTTCCACTGAGCGGTCCTGTTGATAAAATACTGACACAAGTCAAACAAAATTCTAATGCCTCTTTTGCAGAAGGGATTTTAATAAAAAACTCCGTTTCCTTTTGTTATTCTTCCCAAACTACCAGATTACTATCTGCTAGTTATCTACTAGTTGTTCATAGTGCTTCTCAGTCTTGCTTATTGAATATCCACAGGGCTACAAGCATGGAAATCTAGAGCTCAGTGGGGAATATGTTTATCAGAGTCTTGGCTTACATTTGATTCAGGAATGAACATTTTGTAAAGATGGAACATCCTCATCTGAAGATACCTTGGGATATGCGGTAGGTCACCTTGGGATATGCAGCCAAACCCTGCTTAAAAAAGGTCTCACGTGAAGTAATAAATCCTGTTCCCAATCAGGCAAAGAAGGAACTTGAATTCATACAGTGTCATAGATGGGTTCTTTAATCCCACAGGTAAAGGAGGAAGATTCTCCTGAAAGATCAAACCGTTCTGTAGAAGACTATGATTGCATACCAAGGAGACATGAAAAGCTGTGCTCCAGTATTTTAAAGAGTAAAATCCATGTGACGTATCCTTTGAAACCAGGAGAAAAACTCAAGTAGTAGTAGAATCGGGGACACTGGAAGTTCTATTGTTGAGGCTTGGGAGGTTCATACTTGTAACACTAGGCATTATTCTGGAGCATCACATTCAGGGTTGCAGAGCTTCAGGCTGAGCACTGGGACCTAGAGCTGATCTGATATCAGCCACACATTAAATCAGGGAAGACGAGCCAGACCTCTTGCAAAATAATTCACAGGAAACTGATCTGTTTGTACGATGTTGCTACTGTTCCCATTCATCCTATTTTGTAAGATTCCAGACAAGTTAGCTTGGGCTGGGATAGCTCAGGGGTTTATCCCAACTCTCATTGCCAGCTAGTGACTTGCCTGCTAGGTTAACGCTGACATTGATTGTCCGGATTTGCTGATAGCTGCAACATTGAGATATGTACTGAGTCAGCAAAACTGACTTTATATAAGAGGTCACTTTATAACAAATTTTATTAAGACTCAGAAACTTTTCTGAAGGGCAACAACTACATTTGTGAATTTGTGTAAGATTTGCAGAAAAAAATGAGGTGCTGGTATATTGAGACATCTATAAAAGGTCATTAGGAATTTCAGTTAGTGAGGAAGTGATTTGATTGTAGAAGTTTGAGGGTATTTCATCAGAGACAAATAAAGAAGGAAGATTCAATATCAGATTCAAATCAAATGAGACCATTTTGCACCACATGAGTGACATCTGACTGCACTCCTAAAGCACTGCTGGGGGCAGTTCACTTGAGAGGAATGGCCGTAAACCATAATTCACTGAAAAAACCTCTACACTGCAAAAATAAAAGAATGGGTTTTCACCCAGAAATAGGAATCGTTTGGGAGGCTCCTTAGAATGAGGAAAAGATGGCATAACACGGAGGGAACGATATTATAAAAACAACACATTCGGAAAACATTTGCTGATTTGAGGCAAAGAAAGAAAGGGTTACAGTGGATTAAATATGATAAATCAGAACAAACTGGATGACTTGGTCCTCCACTAAATGAAGGAGAAAGCTGATAGCAGATGGCTTTGGGAAGGGCAGTTCATTTAGACCTTTTTTTTTTTGCTTCAGTCTTTCTGCTTCCATCTTCATTAAGAAAGTAAACTGGGCTCAGATGGCTGACATGATTAACATCAGTGATAAAGTGGTAACGGCTCAGGCTAGAACAAAGATGAGTTAAGACTACTTACCTATGTTACACAAACACCTGGTCCCACTCTCACCATCTCTAGTGTACTTAGGGACCTGAATGAACTAATCTTTACACCTTTCAAAATTTGTGGTGAAAAAGAGAAGTTACAGAATGATGCAAAAGGCCCATTTTAGTGCCCATCTTTGAGAACAGGGGTAGGACACCACAAAAAAAAAAACATTGTAGAATGACTGGCTTAAATGCCATGCAAGGATAAATACTGGAAAATATAAACAATCTTTTTGAGGCAATAGGGGGATAACTATCAAGCTGATACAAATTTTTCAAGTCTAAACTGTGAAAAGCAACAGAACATGAATTCTCAGTATGAAACCGATAAAAAGGATGGATGTGATTCTTGTGATCCCTTTGTGTAAAGAGAGCAGTAAATAATGTAGTGATTTTACATTTACACACAGCATGTACAGAAATGTTGCACATAATGCTGGCGTCCGTATTTTACAAAGGATAGAGAAGAAGGGAGATGGCTAAAAATGAAAAACTAATAGAATAATCTGAGAACTAAAAATCATTTCTAGTAAGAAACCTAAGATATTAAATCTACGGATATAAAAAAAATTGCCCCAGAAGACTGAGCTGGCTTGGTCACAGCAAGCACTCTCATGATGACAAATAGCATACTGAAGGGCCCCATGAACCAACAGAAAGGAAGGAATGGCAAGAAACAATAACTGGATATTAGATGATAAAAATTTCAGTTAGATACAGAATGTTTTTAGGAAAGTGTAGTGGTTTAACCCCAGCCAGCAACTAAGCACCAGGCAGCCGCTCACTCACTCCCCCCCCACCCAGTGGGATGGGGGAGGAAATCAGGAAAAAGAAGTAAAACTCGTGGACTGAGATAAGAACAGTTTAATAGAACGGAAAAGAAGAAACTAATAACGATAATGATAACACTAATAAAATGACAACAG
>JAVJGG010000013.1:24257209-24272388 GCA_035590195.1 Aviceda cuculoides
TAATTCCCCTGGGTTCTGGAGGTGCCCCAAGGCGGTAATTCCCCTGGGTTCTGGAGGTGCCCCAAGGCGGTAATTCCCCTGGGTTCTGGAGGTGCCCCAAGGCGGTAATTCCCCTGGGTTCTGGAGGTGCCCCAAGGCGGTAATTCCCCTGGGTTCTGGAGGTGCCCCAAGGCGGTAATTCCGCTCAGTTCTGGAGGTGCCCCAAGGCGGTAATTCCGCTCAGTTCTGGAGGCGCCCCGGCCTTGACTCGTCCTGATGGGTGTCACAGCCGGAGAGGGGGGCTGAGGCTCTCCTGGGACGGGGTGTCCCCTTCTCCGAGCCAGTAGCTTGGCCTCCCGCCCGCCTTCGCCCCGTGCTCCTGGGGGCCTGGAGAGACAGGCTGGTGCTCTGGGGGCTGATGGCTCCTGCTGTGTGCCAGCCGGGGGCCGGGGCGGGATGTTATTCGGGCTCCCCCCTCCACCTTGGCCTCTCTGCGCCCCTTTCTGGGTGTGCAGATGATCTGTTATTTAGCAATTCTCATTTCTGTTTCCAGGCCTCTTTTCCTCATGTGTTCACTGCTCTCGAAAACACTGCCCTGACAGCTGTAAATTTCATAAGGATGTTGTTCACTGCTTTCCAGGCCAGGAAATTTAGAAGTGAGGAGCTAATCCTGACATCACACAGCTAGATATCTTTTCCCATTGAATACATCATTCTTTTTACAGCCTTTCTATCACCAGCTAGCCAGATTTTGATCCACAGCTGGCTTGAACTGACTGTGAAATATTATCGAATACTTACCAAAATCCAATTACATTTCATCTCTTTCATTCACTTTATCTATTGATTCGGTCATCCTGTCACTAAACAGTACTGAGTTTACATGATAAAATATTTATAATTTCTTACTTATTATAATATATTTATAATTTCTTACTACTTTAAGGCCATGATCTGTTATCATATTTAGCAAAGTATGCCATACAAAAACATATGCTTATGTTTTCTTTTTTTTCCCCTTGTAATATTAAAAGTTAGAAGATTTCTCTACTGGTATCATATCTGCACTTCTCATATCTCATATCCTAGTGCTATATTCATTTCAAGGTGTGGTATGTCACTTCATAAACTGATCATCAGCTGATTCCCTAACAAAATGCTGTCCCAGCCCCTTCAGACACCTTTATGCCTATCTTAGCAAAGTGCAAAGTCCCCGTCCTGAGAAGTACAGTTGCACACATGAAATCGAGTACCTGTGTTTTCAAGCGCAGGGTCAATGATGAGGTGCTTCTGAATCACAGGTACTGATTACACCAAATTTTGCAGCAGCCTTTGATAGAGACAAACTAGCTGAGGAAACCACCTTTAGCAAGGATGCTTTCATGTACTTGAACGTGAAATAGTTACAAATCAGTTTAACTTTCTTTTTGATTCATATCACTGGAGAGAGAGAGAAGAAACATGCAAAGAGTGGAGTGATATTACACAGTTTCTAGTATATGTGTCAGTGGCGTCCTCAACACTCACATGTGTGATGCCTGAATCCAGAGAGTGGTTTGTATTCATCCATGCTGTATGCTTTCCAGCAGAGAAGTTAAGGTGAACTGTCTTTCTGAAGCATCAGCCTCATTGATTACCCAGTCAAATGTGATTCAGCACATCCAAAGTATAAATTTTTCTCTAGTAAGCAACAATATGTAACAAAAGGATGGTGATACTCCATCTTTCCTCTCCATTTGCATATCCTAAGTGCTGCAATTTCTTTCAGTCATTGGTGTTTTCTGTTTCAAAAATTCTGTCACTCTGCTTTTATATTAAAACCTCACTTAGAAGATTTCTCAAGTTTCAGAGTCCTGACAATATGCAAATACAGTATTACCACGTGAAAACACTGCCAGTGAGTTTAGCCATGAACACTTCAAAATCAAACAGGATGCAGAGCAAAATGTGAAAACAATTTCCCATCTATCAATGCTTTATGTAACCAAATGATCAGTTGATTTTCAAGCAAGAAATTAAAGACCAGTGAGTGAACTGATGGTCTTTGCTCCACATGTGCATTTAATACTGATTTACCATCCTTATATCAATACATGTTCTGCTAACTAATCACATACTGATTTATGGTTGTTACACTTAAATGTCAGAAACTTGCCACATATGGTATGTAAGCCAGAAAATTACAAACAGCTTCCCATATAGATTTGTGGCTATTGTTCCAAATAGTTTGGGATCCTTGAGTTTGGGGAAAGAGGAAAATTCCCTATTTATGCCCCACAACAAGGTTTTGCAGAAAAATCTCATTTGTAACAAATAGCTTTTCTTTTGGAGTTCGGTTTTGTCTTTCAGAGGTAGACCCACTTTTACATGTGCTACCTTTTCCTATACCCTCATTTATCCCTGAATGTTGAACATCACTTTAGCACCTCCCTCATTAAAGTGAGCAAGGATGCATGGTGTCACTGTTCCTGCTTCCAGGATGACTGCTGAAGTTTTCCCCCAGCTGGGCAAACAAGAGCTGATGCATCCAGCCCTTCCAGGAATTGAGTCCAATCCACTGAAACACTCGCTGCTCTTTGCCCCATATGTATGGTATCCTTCAGCCAGGGCTCTCTCCTGTAACTATATATCTCTCTAGTAAATCAAGGCAAGAAGGGTCTTCCTACAAGAGACTGTATTTATTGCCAAGGAGAATAACTCACAAAGGCAGAAAATTCAGCTTGCTTTTTTCTTTTTTTTTTAGACAGGTTGTACTGCCATAAACATCAACAGCAAGAGCTGAATCTGAATTTCTCCTTACTGTGTCATTTTTTCACACTTAAAAAATAATCACCTAACACATGATTTCAAGGAGAACAGAATTTGGTTGCGCCACACTGCCAGAGGAATGATGGGAGACTATAATGTTAACTAGATACTGTATAATTAAGGAGGAAAATTTTATTTTAGCAAATGGCATCTCTTTTTCAAGTAACTACAAATTTATTGGTATGGCTGCTTTTTCTGAAGTTAATTAAATCAACAAGTCCCCATATAAGCTTGCACAGCTGTATTGCCTTTCTGCAGTTTCAAATATTTTTATAATCTTGGGTGGAGCGTGGGATACCAGGTGCTTCAGCTACTAACTCTGGAAACAGCTGCATTTTTTTAAAAGCATGTTATACTCCCAAAGTGGAAATAAACATCTCTGCATTCCCATGACTAAAGAATCCTCTTTTATTCTTTACCAAGCAGCAATCAGAATACAGGCTATTAACAAAGTAAAACAAAACAGAACACACTGTAGGGTAGGGTAGGAAATTTTTAATGTTTCCTGGAAACAAATAAGCTAACATTTCTTCCTTGCTTTTCCCCAAGTGAATAAAAAGAATGCTGAATTTAAATTTTTTTTCATACATAAGCTTCTGCCTTGATGTTAAAAAGTGACATGTGCATTTTAAAGCAAGTAGATATGCTTTCATTTTTTATTAGATCATTCTTCAAAGTGCCCAGTATTTTGGGAAGGGAGAGAAGGAGAAACAAATGAAAGATGAGGAAATGTTAAATGATTTTCAAGCTGTTTAAATCTAAATGTTAATCGCATATACCCAGATGGGTTGCAATACCAAATAATACACTGTGGATAAAGCACCTCTAGAACTTGCTTTTCATTTCTTCTTATCTTCTCAGGGATCTCACATTTAATATCACCAAGGAACCAAAAATGAATGAAAAAGAAGTGCTAGATACCAAATAGCCTTCTGCACAGCGTGTGGTAGATGGGATTACTGTGGCGATGGAAGAGCAGCTGAAACCTTTGGCAACTACAACAAATTGAAGAATTTGAGAAGCTCTGCAAGTGCTGGGAGTCAGCCGCCTCTTTGCTACAGGTTTGATTCCCCTCTCGGTAAGGTCTGGGACCACACTGCCAGTGACTCCCACAGTGTACACCTCGTGCCCATGAATGGTCCCTCCTGAGCAATTTTTCTAGCAACTCAAATACGCCCAAAGCTCCACTGCCAAAGGCCGCTCCTACAGCATCATGCACACGAAGCTGCTGGCAGAGCGACAGGCTCGTCCATAAATTCTTTTGATATTATTCTTACGACCCATCTTTGACATTTTCTGTCTCAATGCCAAGCAAGATCTCTCATTACAAGCACACGCACCCCACCCAAGTTACCATTTTTCTCTGAAGCAGGTTGCAGGTGAGGAAGGAGGCATTCCCCCGCTCTGCGGTAGCAGGAGTACGAACCGTCCCCGCCAGACGACTTTGCTGGTGGGCAGCCAGCGCTGGCTCCATGGCTTTGCTCTCGCACACTCACTGCAGCAAGCTAGACCATCGCTGCGAACTATGGCTGTGCAGCCCCAGGCCAGCCCAGGAGGGGTTTCATAGCCTCATTTGGAGAAGCCGCCAGTCCCTGGTGATTCCAAAGTTCTGCAGTTGCCATCAGCCCTCAGCCTTCCTCCACCTCCAGATACCCACAGCAAAATTAGTACTAACACGCTGCCAAAACCAGAGCCTCCCAGACTGCTGCAGCCCAAGCTGAGCAGTGGAAACTGCTGAGGGAGGCAATGTTTTACACGCTTTGGTGCCAAAATTCGGGGGCCTAATATCTAGGATTGGTAACGTAGTCTCCATCTTCTGCCACCTTGCGGAATTAGGCATCTCAGAAGGGCAGCCCCAAAAACCCACGTGCCCCTGCCTGGAGAGGGTGCCTACCCAAGGGCTGTACATGAAGTTTGCATTCAGTTGTCTCAGGGTAAATGAGCAAAGAGGCAAGGGGAAGCAGAGGCTACAGACCACAAAGTGACCACACAGCAGAGTCCCTTTCCCACCGGGCCCCCAAAGTCATACGCTGTCAGTGATTTCTCCTTTTGGCTTCAGGCATCCTCCCTTGCCTTCTGCATAATCATACAGCGTATTTGGATGTACAGCGCAGAGCTGCAACGCCATGCGTCAGTAATGCCACAGCATGGATATTTGACCTTACCACTTACGCTGCACCTTGTTTCTGCCTCCTTCAGCATGTGCAGAAGATTATACCTCCTGCAAGAAAGAAGTTATGGACTAATGGCTATTTGTATTAACAGCTAAAAAAACAAAGCTGTGAGACTTCGCTTCGGCTCACATCAAGTTTCCCTCAACGTGTTCCCTTGTTGCAGAGAGGGTCAGCTTCTCTCATTAAGAAATTAACTATACCACATCTTCAGCCCCAGGTTGTGGTCTAAGAGTAACCACTATAATTACATTGGCTGTGATGCAAATTTAATGTCAAAAAGCCACATCCATCCCAATACCTCCTATTCTTTAATTCTGCCATTCTAAACATATGGCTAGCACATCTTTCTATGCCTGTGCTGGGAAGTAGGTCCAAAGACTGCTTTATAATCAGAAAACTTGAAGCAACAGAATTTTTCATGGTTTATATTTACTTAAGTTTGCTTCACTCATTTAATTTTTATATTTATATTCCCTGGTTTTTTAATTTGAAACTCAAAAGTGTTTATTTCCCATCCTTTTCAGTGTGGTCACACCACACCATGGTGGAATACTGCCCCAGTTAGTTGCCATGAGATATGTATTATAGAACACAGGCCTATCGAATTTTCATCTCTCTATGCATTTATCTTCCATCTTCACTAATACTAACTTCCACTACTGCTTCTCTTTTGCCAGGTCCTGTGGACCACTGACAGCTGTGGAACAGTAATGCCTTGCTTTACATACAGGAAAGCAAGATTTGGGGAGGAAAAAGGCAATCTTTCAAACATCACCAGGAAGCTTATGTCAGCTTAACCCAGAGGTAAAGCAGCTGACAGAACAAGGAGAGTTTACTTTAGAAATCCACTTAGACCTCTTCTGGATCTGTTCACTCCTGGCTCTTTGCTAAGACAGCTGGACAGCTGGCATAGGTATTTGACCTTTTCCTCAATAGTTACAAAAATATTTCTTGATTATAACTGTCATAGGATACTGCTTTCAGAGATGTTATTAAATCCATCCCTTTTGTTTTTACCAGCCTGGGACGTTTTGCAAACACCTTTCCCTATACAAAACACAATTTAATTGTATATGGGAACTGCTAGCTATGAACAACTCAGTGTGACTGAAGAGCAGCTGGTTTTCATTACCAACATGAGCCTGATAAACACTCCAGTTAACCCTGGCACGTGTGATCTATACAGGTCACAGTAGTTATCAGCAGTCTTTTTCTTTTACAGAAATAATATTGCACCAACCTATCCATAATGCAATGGGTAGGATGTAAAATGAAATTCTCAAAGAAAACAACTCAACTGTTCTCAAAACTGAACCTCTCGTGCAGTTTAGAATTTAAAAAGAAGTAATACTATATCCATTTTTAGTAAGCATCTGTGTCACTTTAAATGAAAGGTGTTATCTCTGACATGGGACATGCACATGCACAAGCTACACTGAAAACTTTTTAAGACTGCAAAGTCAAACGTGAGTCACCTGAATTCGGCACATTTCTGCATATCTTTTAGGACACTGCTTCTAATCACAGAAGTATATAACAAGTTTGTCTATGCTTATCCAGTATACTAGAGGATGGTGTTCATTTAATGAGCATCCCACTGATAATTTGTTTTCTCCTCATTATTCACTGTCTGGGCCTCAGTTTCATGTACAGCATGCTGTTCAGCTGTTCATTTTCCCACTGGGTTTTTCCATGGACTTGGCACAGCATCTCAGTGATTCACAAGCAGCATCCTTACATGTTGTGGAAATGTGGCTGTATTTTACAAAGAGGAAGCTGAAACAGAGAGATATCCACAGGAAAAGTACCCGCTGATTTTGCCAATTTTGTGATTGGAAGGTAGTAAATTTTTAATGAAGAAATCCCCTAAGAATCAGGGGGCATCAAATGTCCCTGGCTGGTAGCAGCAGTCCTTTGGCACAGGGCACTGTGGAAGCAAAACATTTAGACAAGTTCAAAATCTGACCAGAAAAACTCAAGGAAGAAGAATCCATTGAGGACCATTTGATGACAACGTTGACTCAGAACATTGTTGAACACTCATTTTTGGAGACTGGAAAAATACCACAGAAAGTATGACTACATGACAGTCTTGTTCCTATATGCTTTCCGACATGCCTGCTCTTGGACACTGTCAGAGACAGGATACAGGGGGAGATGGATTATTGGTCCTGGTCTGGCACAGCCATTCCTATGTCTGCTTTTAAGTAAAACCTGGATTAACAACAGTTCTAAGTTTGGCCTAAGACTCCGTGTGGGTCCATAGAGCAGTATCAACCTTTAGGAGGTTTTTAACATAACCAGTAGCAGTATGTTTGGCAAAAGGTGGATAGTGTGTTTTAAGATGTCACTGGAATTAGAAGAGGCAGACAAATATTGCTGGTTGTTAAGGTCTCGGCCTAAACGATGTAGGTGGTTAACAGACTTTGACTTTCAGAGTTGCTCAGTTTCCTCAGTGACATCTCTGCTTTTGAAAATATTAGCCTTTGGCTTCCTACAAAATTCCATTAAAATGCAGTAGCTTTCAATCACGTAACTGGAAAGTGAAACCAAAAAGGATATACATGAAAGTGTCAGCAACTCTTTATGCTCCCTGACACATCTTTTCACTACTCCTAAGAAAATAAAATTAATGGCTCTAACATATGTAGCTTCTTCTAGGTAGGTCATCCTTATCTCAGATTTTTCCTGTCAGAAGTCATTAGATTCTTTTTATTGTTATTATTTTTTATTTCTTCATTTGTATGCAGCAAAGACTTGACATCTAGCTATCAGCATGAATCACACAAGGAACTGAGAATCCATCACCACATACTGGCAGAGTGATCTGTTGCCATTCTCTTTGAATGTCATTGTGTTACCTTGTGTTTAGGGAGAGATGATTTTGATGCTAAATCTCTTAGTCCACTTTGAAGCAAACATATTAGGGAAAAGCATCTGTGCATTTCTTTGTCATACATCCTTAGAGCCTTTGAAAAATAAGGACATCAGGAAAATTTTCCATCAATATCTCTCTACTCTGTGCAGATTTACAAGTACAATGTAATAAAAGTGATTATCTAATGACTCGATGTTGTTTCTGTCATTGCTGCGAAACAGCACTGTCAAAAGCATGTTGATGAAGGATTTGCTGGCTTTGAAAAAAAAGTTAGTCAGAAAAAGTTTGTAAGATTTAGAATGGGATTTCAGATCTGAGAAGTCTCCATCCCAGAATAACGGTCTCCTGGGAGTGAGGAAAGGACAGTAAGAAGATGGTAAAGACAATAAGGATTAAGAACAGGAAGGATCCCATATCCCTGGGTAAGATCTTGGATGTGATTACTGCCTACAGAGACTTCTCTCCTTACAGCAGCTCCATACTGAAGAAATCGTTAAATAAGCACGGGGCAGAGGAGGCAGACAGACTTTACAGCTTGCTGGTTCCAACTTGGAGACCCTGTAGCAAGTCCCAGTTCCTGATCACAAAGGGCAGAGCTAGAATGAGGGCCTAAACCTGGCATTTAGGTGTCCCAGAGGAGTGCCCTGAGCAGCAACTTGTTGCTTACTTGGGTTGATCTGAGTAAGGGAGAGAGTTTGGGGGGAAAGGGGTTTGGGAAGAGTTGATTTCTTTTACCTTTTGAAAGCCTCTGAACTGTTTCTGTTTCATTTTTCCTCTTAATGGTAAACATCCAGAAACCACAGAAGTCCTGCAAGATGAGAGAAGCATCCTTCCTTCCGCTGGCTTCCCTTCTGCCAGATTCCCCCTTCCCTCCTGGGGTCCAGCAGGACATGGCAGCTCCATGTAGGTTTATGCATACAGAAACGTCTTTTTCTTGCCTGGAGTTCTGATGCGTGGGTGCACACACTCATTTGGGTCAGGTTTTGAAACAAATTATAACCCAGCCTAGTATCTTTCACATAATTTCCACCTGAAAGGACTGATGGAGACATGGCTTTCTCCACCGGTAGGAAGAGTCTCACCTTCTCGTGTTATAGCCAGCAACTGTTTCATGTAAGCAGTTTTGGGACAAAAGCAAGAAATCAGATCTCCTCAGCTGGGCACACAAACCCCAGGGACCCATCTGTACCAGTAAAGTGAACAGGACATGAACCCAGCCTCTGAAGCATGATCATTCATTCTCTTAAGTGATTATAATGGTTTCTGGTCAAATTTTGGCTCGCTTGGTACAGTTTGGAGGATAGCACAAGATAGAGACTGTTTTCAATAAGCAGTTTTCATGCAGTCTCGTTATTTAGAGGGAAAAGACAAGTCTGTGAATACAAACTCTTTATTGTACTACTTTGCTTTAGGGACTGGACTAAGCCCAGGACTGTTCTTTTTTGTCTAGAGATAGTCTGTGACCCATGTGATTTGGGGCGAGGGGAACAGTTGGCCTACAAAGTACTAAAGTCTCTGCACCATCTGATAGTTAAGGCATTCTCCTGCAAAGTGGGACCTTCAGATATGAGTCCCATCAGGCACAGGAAAGATTTAAGCTTGGATCTGCTGTGAAGATAAATTCCCTGACCAAGCCAGGGCGCCTGTGCACATACAGCCCATGGCTTCATTTCAAATGTCCTGTAGTCACAACATCTGCATTGGAGCATGCCATGTTGAGCCTGAATTCAAGGGGGTTTGACACGTGCTCCCTCCCGGAGCAGGCAGCATGGGATTAGTGCACACAGAGCTGGCGCAAAGACAAGTCTAAGTCAGGGCAACATAAATGTGTTAATGCCCCACTTCTACTGTCTACAACAGTGAATCTTTATTGGTGCTGGAGCCCAGTGCTGTTACTTTATGACCAGACACTGTCAGGCAATCATTTAATTTTCTGCTCACATTAGAGACCAGAGCGGATTGCTAAAATGGAGTATGTTACAGCTCTGCTTATGAGCCCTATGGTCATTCTTCCTCAGCTTATCCTGACACTTGAACATAGTCTGAATATCCTAACATTCATAAACTCCGAAGAGCCAAACTGTGGGCATAATGCCCTCACCTACTATACTCTCACACACATGTTGGAGAAAGAGCTTTCTTTGTGTTGGTACAATAATCCACTTCGCAATTACCAGCAGCACAGCAGGCTTGTCTAATTGAAGAGAGAATGTCAGTGGAATAACTTTCTGCTGTAAAATATCATAAACAGAACTGCATAGAGAAAATAGTCATTCTGACATTTTTTTAGCAACAGTATTTTATGCCAGTAACTCTGCCACTATATCAGTGTAAAGAAACAAAAAGTACATGATGCTGATTTGTTTTACAAATTGAGAATTTACTGAAACGGTGACTCTCCAACAAAAAAAGAAAATCAAATTCTTTGTGTCAGTGGTATCCCTATCTCCAATAAATTTCATTTGGAGCAATAAGAAACTTCAGCAGAATAAGGCTTTGATCCTACAGAGCTTAAATATATGTGCTTATCTTATTTCTTTATTATCAATGGTGCTATTGAAATCAATAGTAATCAAGCTGAGCCCAGGCAAAAGCTTTTGTAGGATTGGGAATAAGGTACAATTTGAGGTAGCTAGCAGTATCAGTCCGACTCTGAAAGAGCAGATGTCATCTCTTTTTATTAAGCTTTGGCAAATTGCCTCCCTTTCATTTTTGGATGTTATTTTGACAAGCTGACAATCTTCTTAATTTCTGAGTTATGTCAAGCTTGGGGAAACACAGAGTAATGCCATCATTCTATGAAATTCTGTTTTCCTGAAAGTCTCATGTAATCTCATTTTTACAAGATGTTAACCACTGCATTTCAAAAATAAATCAAGCTAGTTCTGCACCACAGAGGTGTAGATGTAAGCATCTGAGAAAGCTTGGTCTTGGTAATTATGTAAAACTACATTTATTTATTGTTCACTAATTGTCCTTTTGCCATTTGCTTTCCCATCTATACTTTTCTCTTTCTTTGTCAAGGAGCTCGATTGCAGGTTCTCTGGGGTGAGCAGCTACAGACATTGGCCTCAGAGGAAGAACACCATTTAATGATATACAAGCTTAAACTTAAAAGCTGATCTCTATGGCTTTGTCCCTTTTCTTACTAATGTAATCCATCGGTGACAGAGACTTCTGCTTATTGCAAAATATATGCATGTAATGCAGCAGATGAAAAATAAGAACCCATTCATTATCTCTGAGTGGGCGATGTTGTGAATGAAGAGGGCCTTGCTGTTCAGAAGAGAGAAAGAGTAGCTGTTGCCCAGCTACCTCTTTCCAAGAGGAACAGGGGAAGGAAATGTTTAGTTAAGTGTCTGTAACTCTTTTTTTCTGTTCTGCACCTGTTGTGATCACTGCCTTGCTGGGAGTGTACTTACAGTCATATTGCTATGTAAAGTTCCTAAAATACAGGCCAGGTCCTGAATCTGACCATTGTAAGCACCCTCCCCATACCCTTTTTCTGTGTGTGTGTGTGTGTGTGTATTCAGGAGCTTGCTTTCATGACAATACTGTAGAATCACAGAATAATTAGGTCTTGAAGGGACCTCTGGAGGCCATGCGGTCCAACCTCTGCTCAACGCTGGGTTACCTACAAAGTTAGATCAGACAGCTATGGGCCATGACCAGTTGAGTATGTAATATCCCCAAGGATGGAGATTCCACAACCTATCCTGGCAACACCTCCCAATGCTCAAACACCCTCATGTTGAAAAACGTTTTCCTTATGTATAATGGAATTTCCCTTGCTGCAGCTGATGCCCAATTCCTCTCACTCCTGGCACTGTGCACCTTTAGAAAGAGTCAGGCTCTGCCTGACTTCATAACCTCATTTTGGCAGCTGAAAACAGCAGCTTGCTTTCCCTGGCAGAACAAAACCTGTTCCCTCAATCTCATTTCTCATGTCACATACTCCTCCTAAACATCATCCTCAGCTAGACTTGCTCCAGTTCGACAGTATCTTTCTTGTACTGGGAGCCCAAAACTGGACACAGTATTCCACATGCAGTCCCACAAATGTCAAATAGTGGAGAAGGCTGAGTAAGTCATTCCACTCAATCCACAGTCTGCAGTAATGTAGCCCAAAACGTACACAGCCTTCATTGCCGCAAAGGCTGACTCATGTTCATCTTCTTGTCCACCAGGACCCCAAGGTCTTTCACTGCAAAGCTGCTTTCCAGCCAGTAAGCTGCAATCCCATCTCCTTGCAGCTCCATGAAAAGCTCAGCATTGCTTGATGTTGCTGGAGGTTTGAGTGACAGACCTGGGGAGCAGGGCCAAGCTGAAAGATGTGTTCCCCTTCTCCTTGCACGGTAAGCAATATCACAGGAGGAGCCAGAAAACGTCTCCTTCTGTAGAAGATCATAGTGCTTTACAGAGGAAGTTGGAAGACCATGGGAAGACCTGGTAAAAAGATTTCCTAGCACTGATCTAGGGGGTCCTCAGACCTGCTTCCCAGAATCCAGAGGTCTTGGGGGTGGGAGCTGACCAAACCCATATGAAGAAGCTGACACTCTTCCGCACTGATGTCTCCAACACTTTTTAGGTGGTGAGGATGTCAATAGACTATTTTGTAGCAGATGCATGCACGTGTGACCTTGTCTTTGTGCAAGTACACACATTTGTAATGCAACACAGATTTAAGAAAACAATGTTAAACAAAACAAGAACAACATGAGTTATTAGCAATATACTACTAGCAAGATGAGCGTATTTAATTGTGATACATTGGAAAACAGAAAAAAGGGCATTGCCTTGTAGAGGACTTAAAACTTGCTCTGATACTCCCTTTTTGTGCTCAGCCCAAGTTGCCACATGCCCATCTGTGCAAGCCTGGGAACAGCCAGGAAAATCCCCACACTGTAAACTTCCATTTCCAATGTGCACTGCTGCCGGACTTGCTGCTAGCCTGTGCACTAGCCATACTAAACACAAGAGGGAAAAAAGACCGAGAAAGATTTTACTGGGAGTTGTAAGTTCTACCAGGGAAGGAACCTACTGCCCCCAAAGGGCAAACCCATATAGGTTTCCCACCCTAAGGCATAATTAGTTTCATTCTGCTTATACTTGCAATAATCAAAGAAATGGTATTGCACTAGAAGGGAGAGAAGACACAGCTGAAATAATGCATCTGAAGCTACACAAGACTAGAAAGGATGAAGAACTGAACCAGTGCAAGCCCATGTGCTAGCCACTGCACTATCCTTCCTCCCAAATCCTTTTCCTTCCCTTCCACCAAGTTTCCTCTTCTGTGTTTTGTGACCTGCTTTGTTCATCAGGAGAAATGGTTGCATATGTTGACAGAAAGGTCAAGAGGATGAGGTTTTTTCTTATCTTCTTTCCTCATTGACATTCTCTGATTTATTCTCCAGAAATAATAAAACTAAAAATCTTCTCTCATCTCTGCCTCCAAACCTGGAGAAGGTGAACAGAAACAGCAGCTTATAATGCTCATATCTTAATGCAGATCCTATTTCCATTTCTCTTTTCCTGTCTCAAATTAATCTTTTTTATAGCTTCTGACTCCTGTGCAACTTGAATTATCAGAACTAACCAATTACTGAAAATTCTTGAGTTGAAAGGCACACATGAGATGCTTCACAATATTCATTTCACTGCAGCTTTGGTATTGTCTGGCCCATTGAGCACTCACTTTCCTCGACAGAATGTTAATATAGTAAGCCACCCGAGGCCCCTTTCCAGACTTTCTAACAAACTAAATAAAGAAGGGAGAAAGTATGAAGAACAAACAAGTCAGCTATAGTATCTTTTAGAGCTTTTCTCTCTAAGTCTTGAATTCTACTCGCTGACCAGTAGACCAGGAATGTTGACCAATTATGACAATAATGTCACCAATTCAGAGTCAACCCCATCGTTTTGGGACACTGCATATACAGAATAAGAGCTATACCTGACTTTGAAAAATTCATTTGCTCATTAGGACCAAAAGGCAAGAGCAGGAAGAAGAAAGCATTATCATCCTACTTTCCAGAGGCATACAGTCTGTACTTTTTGGAGAGTTTCTAAAGCACTAAATAAATTACTAAAAAATAAAGTACTAAATTTAGTTTCAAGTACTACTTCAGATGCAGCAGCTACACAGCCAGCTGCACAGCGGTGTGAACTGAGCAGCAGCATCCTCGGTCACCGTGGCTGTTGTACTAGCAAATGGCCTTCATGGCAGAAACACATCACACGGACGTAGGCACCTCGGGGACCTCACAGCACCTACCTGCAAGCACCGTTGTGAGGCCGGTGCAATCCTTTCATATCATTATATATATCCTGGTAGTCAAAACATGAGAGAAACCACAAAGTGGCGGCTTTCAGTTCATCGGGAAGTATTTGCCCTTTGACTAGGAGCCCATCGCATCCACAAAAGGAATGTACCCTTTGTCTGTTTGGGTCTGACCTCTGCCCACCCCCTTGATGGCTTTTCCCCAGGCCCCACGGTTGCAGGCAGCCCTTGGTCTGGGAGCAGAAAGGCATCTCAGTGCTGAAGTGTCCTTTTTCTGTGAAGCTAAGGGAGCCTTTGCGCCCATAATCCCTGGGGTCTGAACGTCTACCAGCTGAGTGAGCAAGGATCTCTCTACCAGCGTAGGAAAGAGAAGTGAAGAGCCAAATCAAAGCCTGCTAAGCTAGAAAAGAGAGACATAAATTTAGTGTGAGAATACCTTTGTCACTACCTTTGGGTGAACAAGGGAAAGCACAGATGCTCCGAATTCATCCACATGCATTTCTCCAATTGGAAGAGTGTTACAGAGGTGGTAGTGTGCTGGTTAAGAGGGTCATTCACCCTCCAAACATTTCCTAGCCAGGCAGGAAAAAGACTTTAGCCAAAGACACTGAAGCAAGAGTGCTTTATATAGAGTCCATTTGTGCCAGCAGAGTTTTTTCCAAAGGTGATGCCGTACTTCTTTAGTCTCCAAATAAAAGTCTTCACTTCTTTTCTACAGCCATTTTTTGTGTTTTAGGCAAACTCAGTGCATAAAATCAGGAAAACTTGCCTGTTAAAGGTAATCAGTAGCCTTGGGGCTATTCTGGGTAAATTCTAAAATGAATGTGTTCTTTAATTTTAAGAGTAAAAACAAGATAGAATCATAGAATCATTTAGGTTGGAAAAGACCTTCAAGATCATCGAGTCAACCATCATCCATGCCCACTAAACCATGTTATGGAGTACCCCGTCTACACGTTTTTTGAATACCTCCAAGGATGGTAACTCAACCACTTCCCTGGGCAGCCTATTCCAATGTGTGACAACCCTCTCAGTAAAGAAATTTTTCCTAATATCTAAC
>JAVJGG010000013.1:24272488-24407528 GCA_035590195.1 Aviceda cuculoides
GCTTGGGAAGGGTCCCCGGTGCGTGGCCTCCCCGTGCGACTCCGTATCCGAGAGGGCAGGTAACGGGAGAGGCCGCCGAGGCCAGGAGCTTAGGGGTGCACTCGGAGCTCCCCGGGGATGCGGGGTCGTCCCGGGATTGCCCTGCCCGCCCTCGGAGGGAGCCTTTGGGTTTACAGGCTGCCGTCTGAAGAGCGAAGGGAATGCCCTAAGCTCCGGACAGCGGGGTGGGAATCCGGCTCTACCACCAGCTCGGTACCAGGAGGATCGTGGAAGAGAAGCTGCTAGAAACTTTTGCAGTAACTGGCCAGTGCTGCAGGTCCACCCCGTGTTAAGAGCCAGGGCTCTGGGAAGGACTTGTCTGGTTTCCTTGCTGGTACCCTCACCGCTAGATAAATGCTCCAGATAGGAGACATCTATATGCATTCAGTGGCAGAGGTATGCAGCAATAATCCCTAAATTAAGTAGGAGTCATTAAATGAGAGGTGGCAAGGCTTATTAACTCGGGTGGTAGAGAAAATCTTTTTTATATTCATGCTTACACAGCTAGGCATTCTGCACAGCTGGTCATCTAACCTGACCACAGACCCTCACCTTGGCTTGCAGGAGTCGGAGGAGTCCTGTATATGATAAAGACATCCCTGAGTACAGCGGCTTCGCTTAGTGTTGACAGAAGGTCTCTAATGACTGTGGTGGATACAGCGGTCTTGCATTTATTTATTGTGCGCTCTTCTGTGACTCACTGTGGGTTTGGAGGCAGGGAGACAACAACATTCCCCCCGTCCTTGGTCAGTTTACTGGGGTGACCTGTACTACAATGTGGACTCCTGCGAGAGCAGGATTATGTCAATAAACTGCTGAACAACTACCTGATGGGAATGGCTTTTAATCAGGCTACATTACAGAGGTGACCTAAGCATGGTTCGCCCAATATTCTTGCTTATTTGAGTGTTGACGGTGCCTAGGCAAAAAAGCCCTCACCCCAGTTTTTAGACAGATTTGTCAAGTCGATAACAAACAGAGAGCAGTACAGTCAAATAGGCCCATCACCTGAGTCTGTCACCAGGCAGGTGGCTGTGTCAGAGGCATTGAGCTCTTTCTGATGCGACACCCAAAGTGAATAGGAAGCCAGGCAGACAAAGCCAGACCATCATCTTCCTTGTGGGGCTCCAAGGAATGCAAATTTAATGAGGCTTCTGAAGTAAAATTGCATTCAGCCAGCTTTGCGCATTTCTGCTAGTGATGGAGGTTTCTGCAGAGAAGGTGATGGTGAGGGGTTAGCAATTTTGTTGAAAACCGCAAGCGTACAGTAAAGGGAAAAATTGCTTTTTCTAACTTTGCCGGTGCTGCGAGCGGAGCCCACGCTGACGTGAGGGACAGCGCTCAATCAATCACAGAGCAGAGCCCAGCAAACTGCAGGGAGTTATCAGTCAGCGCTGGGTACCAGCACTCAGACAATAACGCGATTCTCCTCGGCAGCGTTTCCAACAGCCCTCCAGACACAGACAGGCACACGCGTGTGAGCCCATCGTCGGCCCCCTGCTCCCCTCTTCAGACAAGCATGCAGTGCACCAAGTCCCGCGATGCACACACGGGCAAACAGAAACAAAGCGATGCTGACACACCTGCTCATGGACAAACCGTACCCATCTCCTCTCTGTACGCAGAGGTACATCGGCTTGACAGTTTTAGCTTTTAAAACTTGTACATGGTTGTCTGACAGCACAAACACACATGACGCCTTCCTTTGCCACACACATGCCACAGAGCTACGGTAGCCCTTAGTTGAACTAGAAGTTTCTGCTGCTGTGTTAGTGCTGACAATATATAGATGAAGAATATGCCTTTCCCTGTTAATGCAGAGACACTCAGACTGCCGCTGTCATCTGTTAAATATCGCTCCATGGACACACAGGGGTCCGCACAGCACTCAAAAAGCCCTGTAATGGAGTACTCACCCGGGTGGGAAGGGGTGACTGGGGGGTTAACGGTCCTGCTCTATGACAACTTCTGTGATTTCAGTCTCTTTTCGTTCTGCATTGGAAGGAAATAAAACATTTCAGATATTTGGGGATAGGAGGGGGAGGATGGTGCACAGTGGAAATCTTCATACCTGGCTTAACATTTCCTTCCACACCTCCCTGTGCTTAGAGAGCATCAGCTTCTGACTGCTATCATTTCCCTCCCTCAGGCCTCACAGAAGTGCTCAACAAAACACCATGTGTTGCCAAAATGAATAAATAGTTCATTACTAGTTTAAATCAGCAACGATGAACATGTTTTACACAGACACAGGTTAGAACTGTCTACATAAGCAGCACTATCTGTGCACATAAACACAAACTGTATCAAACTCTACCTACATTACTTGCACATACCTGTACGCAAAGGTTTTGGTGCTTTATTGCAGACTCCACTAATAATGCAAATGTGTTTACAAAGAATTAGCATTATTTGTGGCTTCTATTAACCCCACACGTGCACTGGCAAACAGCACACAGACTGAGGTGCTGCACACTGCTGTTGTCCTCATTAACCACGCAGGTACACAAACACACGCATGACACCAAGAGACATTAGCACTGTACTGCAGTCTTTCTTAGCAAGCTGCGTATTCACAAATGCCTGGCCACACGCACAGAGGCACAGAGTCACAAGCGGGCAGGAAAAGGATTGCTACTGCACCTAAAGCCACTTCTGGCTGAAGGATGCCTTTTGGAGTTGGGAAGCTGAAGGAAAACATCTTCCCCTTTTTTCACGCTCTCTAACCTTCTCACAGCCTCAGCACTACTGCCTTCCACACCAAAATCAGGCACCATCGGCCATTCCGCTTGCTTATATTTATGGCCCCTCTTTGAAATTCTGACTGTTCATCTATGCAGAATAAAACTACCCAAGCAATCTTTCCTGTTCAGGTGCTCATTACTAAAGCGTTAAATAATGCCAGGCAGGCTCTCTTAGGCCTTATAAATTTTATCTAGGGGACTTTCAGCTTCCACAAGGTCTATTACTGCCTGATTGCCTGAAAGGTTTTCAAGTTTGTACCAGACAGCAAGCCATACGGCAGAGAGGGCTGGGTAACACCTGAGCACTGAACTTCTATTAAACACCAGTACTGGCTTGGGAGCCAGGCTCGGGAAGGTGAAATGCGTACAGGGGAGTGTGTACGCATGGCTGCATGCAGTCTGCCGGCATGTCCCTGGAGCGCGGGGACAAGGCTACCAGCGTTTGCATGAACGAATGTGTGTGCTTGGCTGTTTGAGAGAAGCGGCTGGATCGAAGAGTGACACTGTGCATGAGCGAGCGCAAGATTGGGGGTGCATGAAAAAGGAGTGGGCTTATGTCTGTGGGCCTGATCTCGGCTACGCAAACGTCACTGCAGAGCAAGTGCCCAAGAGTCAGTGGGGTTTATGGTGATGCAGCTGAGAACAGAATCAGGCCCTGGGAGTTCAGACTTTCCCTATTTGAGCAGCTTTCTCCAAGTGCTTACCGTCAGCCAGGGCCCAAAGCAAGGCGGTTTGAATACACCAGTAAGCTTAATAAAGCGGAGAGAAAATAATGGAGAAACCCAGGAAGAAAGGGCAATACCCCCAAAGCCAGAGAGGTTCTGTTTCATCAGCTGCCAGCTAAGTGTCCCAGGAGAATCTGCAGGTACATCCAATACCCCTCAGGTCCTGAGGGCAATCCCTAAAGGCTGTTGAGCTGTAGATAAAGCATATTTTCAGAGGAAAAGAATGGGGAGTGGGGACAAAATGCTCTGTTTAGAAACATCCCTCAGCCTTTTTTAAGTTGTGCTCTTTGTTTCCTTGTGTCTTCAGTCAGAGGACTTAGACCTTTTCTCCTCATCTTTCCTAACCCAAACATCCGGCTTGACGGAACATCAAGAAAAGGGATATTTCCTATCTGTCCACAAAAGTAACAAAGCCACATCACAAGCTGTTTCTATGTGCCACATATTTATAAACCTCAGCCCTGACCCGGTCAAGCAAAATAGCTTCTAGTTACCACCGACTCAGGCCTGAATTCAAACTGCCAGCCCATTATTTCTTACTCAGGCAACACTAGTACTCAAAAATTATGTTAAACATTTCCCAGATGCAGAAACAATCACTTCCCCAAAGAGCACAGAGGTGAAGGCACGCAGCCAGCCAGCCCCCTCTTTTATTGGATAACATTTCTCATATATTTCATGAGAGCCAGATGGCACCATCTGAACAGCAGTGAGCCTGGAAGCCTTCAGCCACACCAGCGAAAGCGAAGCGTGACCCAGCCCTGCGCGCAGCTCCGTGCCGGAGCCCGCTCTGGCTCAGCTGCCTCTGTTTGGGCACAGGACAGCGTGGGAGGGGTAGGCTTTTTTGCATTCGAGCAACAGCGTAAATTTGCACGTGGAAGCCTGAATCGCCACTGCTGACAGGTAGGGTCCTACACTTTTGAGGGCAGGAAGAGTCCCAGTGCTGAAGCTCTCTGGAAAAGGGAGGCCTATCTGCAGATTGCCTGAGAAAAAAAAAACAGATGTAAAGAGAGACAGAGCGTATTCTAAACCCCTGCTGCGTGTGGGGCCTTTTCCTTGCAATTAAGTGAAGCTAATGGTTTTACGGAAGTTGTTTGTTCAAAAGGCCTTCACTGCACTGTTTAATGGAGTTTCACCAGCATTCCCCAAAGGCTTCCAGGCTGCATTAATATCCCACAGCTCATCCCACAGCTCACATCCTAACCAAACAAGCCTTCTCACCCTGACATCTCTACCCAGTACATACGGGTTTAGGAGTATCAGGGCTGCCATGCCTCCTGTGCTCGCCTTTCCACTGGAGTCTTGAAGCCCCAGGACGTCATGAATATTCATGACATAAACATTAGCAATAAGTATTGTGCTATTTGGACAAAAATATATTTTAGGCAAAAGAACTAGGAGAGAACAACTGAGAGAGAATCTTTACTCCTGAGCTCCGGGAACTACTGAATAGCATTTTCCTGAGCTGTAACTGGTGGTTTTAAAATGCAAATCAGTCTTGGGTTTTTGAGAGACATTGTAAAAAAAAAAAAAAGACCCATGCAGCAAAGCTTTATTGTATTGTAATGAATGCGGGATTTGCAGAGCTGCTTCGCGCCAGTGAATGCACAGTGGATGCAGGCCAGGGACTCAAGAAGCCCTGAGGCTTGTCCCCAGCCAGCTCTGCCACTGACTCACTATGCGACCTTGAACAAGACATTCTTTCCTCTATTTCAGTGTTCTGATCAGAGGACATAGGGGAGGGGGGAGAGATAAGGCCATTTTTATGCCTCCTGGTGAGGTCCTACATTATAGGGCACTCTGAGGTGGAAGTCAGCAGAACAAACGTAAGCAGCTCTCTCCCCGCAGGGACTGATGAACTGGCATAGTATTGCCCTGTTTTGAATGGTCTTCCTCTGGCAGATGCTTCTCAACCTTTCCTACTCTTTTTCCTATTCTTATTGCTATTCCTATTCCATAGTTCATCTTTGGCCTTGTGTCTCCCTTGTGTTCTTCTATAGAGCCGGTCCCCTCCTTGAGCCTCAGAGTCTGTAGACGCCCCTCTGCATTGTTCAACTCTTCTTTTTCACACCCACCTGTAGAGCATCTAGTACCATTTTACCTGCCCTCTAGTCAAAGAGCAGTCCCTAAATAGACTCTGCCACAGAGATCAGAGTAGGAGTTGAACATAGAAGGGGAGTCATAAGTGAACTTTTACTATAGATAGATTTTCTTCAAATTATTAATGATATAAACATAAATAATAACAATCTATAAAGAGGGGGGATGGTCTAAGGCACATCATAGTCCAGAGGACCCTTCTATTCCTCTATTCGTGGACCCCCAGGATCCACTCTGGGATTTTGTATAAGTCACTCTGGTTATCTCTACGTTGGCTTTCCTCTAACCTTCTGCTCCCTCCTGTACAGCCTGGTGATGGGAGGGGTTTGGGGTGCCATTTATTTGTCCATGGTTGCCTCTTCTTATCAGCTGCCTTCACCACATTCAGACCCCAGCGTCAGCGAACTCGGAAGTGTAAATTGGTGATTTCTAAACTTGCCCCTTCAAAGCTGTACTCTGCCACCCACAGCCTGCACAGACCCCCTCCCACCGCATCCAGCAATGCTCTCTCCCATGTACAGCACTGGAGGAAGGCTGCTGAATCTGGCATTTAGAAACTAAGTTCACTCCACAAGGTCACATCAAAGAGGCCAAAAATCACAGTCAGCTGGCACTAGCCTTCACTTATTACTCATCAGAGAGAATATTAACTGGTAAAGCAGAGGCAAACAGTGCCATATTCCATTACCAGTCCCCTGAGCCCCCCCAAAACCACGGAAGGAGAGCTGTTAACTGAGCTCTTCAACTGCATTTTCACTGACAGAAATGCCCTAGCAGCTGCCTGACCTTCATGTAGCAGAAGTCTCAGGTCCTCTCAGCTGCTGTGTGTCACAGACAGAAATTACTCAGAGCCTTCTGTGTCCTGATGCATTTCAGAAATTATCTCTCTGATGAAGGCAAGATCCCAACGGAGGAATATACCACAAGGAGAAGCAGTCACACTGGTGAAAAGTCAGGGCATTCCAATAATAAAAAGCCAAGATGATCAAATCCAGATGCCAAAAGGTAGGTTTTCAAATCTATATTTAAACCCCTAAGCATCAGACCTGAAGCTCCCACTACCTGTAACAGAATTTGTGGGTGCTCAAAGCTTTTCAAACCCGGTCATTTGTTTCCAAATACATAAATAGGAATAAAGAGCTTCTCAAAAAATGCTCTACTGTACCAGCAGAAAATTTCAGCTCTTCACTGGAAACACAAATCTTTAACAGGCACTGTCTGGAACTAAAATATATTCATTTAAACTGAAATATTTGGGGTTTCAGGTATTACTTTTTGAACTAATAAAAATAAAATATGCTTAAGCAAACCATCCTTTCTTAGTCCTTCCCCACCAACTATGCAGTGGGGACAATCAGAAGGTTTTGTGTATTGGCAGTGGCAGTAGAAAAGTGCTTCTGAGCATCAGGTGGGAGAAATGCCTGCTCCAGGAAGGCAGAACAGAATAAGAATGAGAAAAAAAGGAGGAGGACAAGAAATCTAACTAACCCATTCACATGCTAAAACAAGGGAGCATACCCACTACCACTTTGGAAACGCCAGGAAATGTTACCAATCTCTTCAACTACTGGAGAACCAGGAGAGCTTGCAGAAGTGATTATGGCTCAGAAAATTACTAGAAAGCAAAAAATTCCTATAAAATAGAAAATTCCTAGGAAGGTTCTATGTCAGAAATTCCTAGCAAACAAAAGGATTCCTCAAAATCAAACCTTCCTCTCCTGGTGTAAATCGCCATGAACAATATGTGGGAAATGCTCTAGTGGGCACATAACAAATGCAGGACGCATTCTAGCCTAATGATTAATGCAAGAGAAGATGTCATTCAAATTCTATGCATTTATATCAAGTATTTTTCCTGTTAATGTTACCACTGTGGAAAAAAATTAACTGTGGGAGGGAAACATGGACCAAATCCACGGCTGCTATAAATCAACCCCCTTCCATTTTGATCTCAGAAAGGTAAGCCAGTTCCTAGCAATGCAGCATATGACTCATTACCTGTCTATTCAAACACCCAGTAGTAGGGAGTGCTATATGGTATCTGCTTGGCAAATAAATCTTTTGTCCCCCCTCTAAAATAGCACACACAGAGTTATCTCAGCAACACCTATTTATATATTGGGAAGCTAAGCGGCTAAGTGTTCCTTTCATCTCTGGGTCCTTCCGCCTAGCCAAGAAAAGCATCTGCCTTAGATGATGAAACAGAATAAAAGCTTGCGCTGTTTTCATACCCCGAGCAAACAGGGAGCACAATGGAAACCCTCCACCTACTCTCAGTGAAGCTTGGTATTTTTCTTTGTGTAGACATTTCCATCTGAACATCAGCCCGCTTGAACTGCTGATGTGGGAGAAAGGCTGTTCTACCCCGTGGGTGAGGAAGCTAGTGACTGGTCTGGTTGTCTCTGAGAGAGCAAGAAAAGGGGCCACACGTGTGTCTGAGCACCGAAGCCCAGGCAAACAGGAGATATGGATTGTCTGTCGGCAAAGGGGGTGGCATCAGGCTCTGACAGGCCAGCTCTGCCCGTTGTGGTGGCTCCACATCACTCACCAGAGCCCTTCAGACCACAGTCAGTGGGCTTGTGTCCATGTGGAAGGCTGTGAACTGCAGGCAGGGCAGTGTGGGGACAGATCCAGCTGTGCTGCCTCCAGCGTGGAAGTGGTGTCCTCCAGCGGAGGCTCTAGCTGAGAACTAGAACGATCACTGCAACAGAGCCCCTGGGCCCTCAAAATGTAGAAAAGTGTCCCTTGGAAGGTGCGGCTGGAGAAATATCTTTTGCAGTTGCTTTTGGTGGCATCCCCCTATTTACCAACACGGTGTTATTGGTATAATGGTAAAGTGAGAAGTATAAACAGGGAAGCAGACAGACAAAACATAGCCATCGGAAAAAGCTAAACTGTACCTAAACCCAGACTGGTGGATTGATAAAATATTCTTAGGCAAGAAACAGACAGCATGAAAGACAGGAAGATGGAGAGAGAGATTTAGAACTGAACTTAATACTTCTGTGATTTATTTGCATTAAGCTGAAGCAGTGTGTGTGGCTTGGGTTTTACTTGTTTATTTTGCTTCCCAGACTGCCTCAGATGCTGGCAGAGAATTGTTTTGTTGAAGTTGCAGTCCATGGGATGTTTTGGAAATTCATTGTCCCTGGGGAAAAACGAGGAGAGTTTCATAAAATTCTGGAAAAGGTCTGCAAGTTTTGAAACTCAAAAGAGGAGTTATGCGTGAAGTAGTCTGGATCTCCTCACTATAGTGAAAGCCCAGCTTTGTCTCCTCAGAGCCAGAAGACCAAAAGCTATCAGCAACCTTCCTACTGTGCTTCACATGAGGACATTCTGCAAATTATGGAAATTTTGTCCACCCAGCCATCCTGCAACAGATGGCAAAGCAATGAGAATGGCCAGAGCTGGTGGGTGGCGTGATGTGTTTATTTTAATAAGGCCCAGAGATTAAAGTTCCGCCAGTGCCCATGAGCAGTCTGTTACATTCATTCATTTATAATTATTTCCCATTTTTCCCTGCAGTTACATTTTAGAATTGTAGTTATTTAGATCTCTATAACCATCCAATGTAGCTCACATGACCCTGCTCCCAGGATCCCCCTTGTAATCCAAGCCCAGGCATCAATCTGTGGGACACTGAGCCCATTTCAGCCCAAAGAGATAGGACTGTGGTCTTGCAGAACTACTTCTGCTATGGTCAGTCTGTCCAAAGGAGCAGGAAGAAAAGTGAAAAAGCAGGGCAATATGTGGGTACGGGAAGGAGAATAGACAAAAGAGAAACAAGACTGAAGGAGACAGGTGAGGGGATTAAAAATGGTACAACACAAGAGGAAAACTACAGCATAGGACTGGTACCTATAATCACTGCTACAGAATTTGTGCAAGATGGATAGAAAAGCTGCAGAGGAGTAACTTTCTTATGTGTAGCATGAAAGTCCAGGAAAAATTTTAATAGAAAGAAAAAGGAGAAAGTTAAAATAGGAATAGGAGACAGAAAGTCACTGAAGTTTTGCAGCTAAAACCCCAGCAAGCCCAAGTACATGAATGCTGGAGAAAGGAGAAGGGAGAGGTAGCTAATGGAGAAGCTTGTTGGAACACCATAAAAAAGTCAGTTGCTTCCAGATGTAACATGCTCTATGCTGCCTGCAAAATCTTGGCTTGGCGCACCATCCATTTCCTGGGTGCTCAAGCACCAGGGAGCTGCACTCTCTCAGATGATGTTTGCTTTTGATGAATGCTACTCTGTCAAGTGCATTAAACCCAGCAAAGTGAGCTTTATTAGACTCCGAAAAGCAGGGTCCATCACTGCTCGGACTACTTATAAAACAATCTGGCTTGAGAGTGATACCAGCTTTCCCCAGGGCATGCAGGGAGGCATTTCTTATGCCAGCATGAGTCCTCCCACATACACCGTCCACACCTATTCCAGGCCCCGCAACGGAGAGCAAACTGCGTAGCTTGCACATCCCCTTCATACAATTACTAGTGTTTCCTCTCAAGAAGATTTGGTTTTAGTGGCAGGTTATTGTGAAAGCCTCAAGCGGGCTTCAGGAATTCGCGTACCACCACTAGTCATCCGGATAGCAGGAGACCCCTGTGGGTGGGACACAATGGAGTCTAACTATATTTTTGACTTATGGGATTCAGATCATCACAAGAAAGGTCTATGTGTAAGCTGGGTCACAGGATGAGGATGTGGTTTAATCTGCTCTGTGCTTTACAAATCCCATAGATTCATTATCCAGCTCCTGTTTTCAGGGAGGTGCAAGAGGGTAAGAGCTCTTCCTCGCTGTGACTCCAGAACTCAAAGACTGACAGACAGACTGAGTGTCACCGTCTCCTGTTGTGGCTGTGATTTACAATGACTCTTCGTTGCTGTTTGAGCCCAGAATGGTGCCAGCCCAGTTGTAACCTTCTCTGCCCCTGAGCCTGGATCCCCAAACACTCCCTATCTCCAAGCAGCTTTTGCAGAGAATCTCACTCTCTGCTCCTGTAATGAGTTGCACAGCACGATATGGAATTAGTAGAATCTAAGTTATTAATTGTCTACAACAATTAGCCAGGACGCCTGGGCCTTCAGGCACCTTGGTTACGTGTGGGAGCCAATTACAGTCTCATACATATTCATGCCACTTCATCCACAAACTGTGAGAGCTGCTTCCTCAGCTCTCTCGCCATCTCCTTTACTCCGGCTCGTATCCAGCCCACCCTGAGCCAGGAAGGAGAAGTAGTTTCCTTTCATTTCACGTTTCACTGAAATAAAATATTTGCTGTGGATGATGATGTAATGGAAATGCAGAACTAGCACATCTGACAAGCAAGAACAGAAATGGACTGGCCAAACCTCACTCATGCCTTACAAGAGGAGATGCAGAGATCTTGCTGGACTTGTCTCCCTGCAGTCACCTGCTCTGTGAACATACCACAATACACCATCCAGCTGAGCTTGATGAGAGATATTTGTCGTAGTCAGCAACCACCTCAACTCCATATGAGACCACAATTACCAGGTCTCATGGTGTAGATCAGTGTGGTCAGTGTATTGCCAGTAAATCTGATGGATTTAGACCAGTTTATATCCACTGAGGACCTTGACAGTAAGCAAGTGCCAAGTGAGACACTGGGCTGCACCAGGTAAGTCACTTAATGCCTGCATGTGTCTGATTCTCATGGGTATACTAACGCTTCACTGCTTCCCAAGGTTTCTCTGAGGTAACATCTATAAATACCCGCATGCTGTGCTCCTAGGAAAATAGCAACCCTGTGAATACATTACTGATACTATGCTTGACCCCAACAGGAGTCGTAGCTGGTCCTAGGGTGAGTGCATGGGGCTGCAAGTGAGCTCCATGGGAGCCTTCTGAGCGCCTTCACCACAGCAGGGGCAGAGCTTAACCGAGCAGGGACACTCGGTTAAGTGCCTTCAGAATCTGTTGATCCACCAGAGTGCCCATTTAATATCTCTCTCACACCGGCTGTCCAGGAGCTAAAATGTTAAATCCATAACCCACTCTCTAGATTTATTGTCCTGAAGGCCGCTATGACTTTTGTGAGCTTTGGAGTGCAAAATAATGTTAGAAACGGACATTATTTATCTGACACACTAGACTGACTCCTCTTCAGCCATCACTGTCTGCTGTGGAAATAAATCCCTGCTCTGTGTTTAGGAAACAAAGCTATTTCTGTCACATAGACCAGCTGAAGCTTTTGAAAGAATCTGATTTTAATATTGCTAATGTTTGCCTTTTGGTTTCGTGCACCCAAATAACTTTCAGAAGGGCCCCGATTGATTTTGCCTTTCCAGTCATTTTTAATCATCTTCTTCGCAGGCTTGTAAGAGGCTGGTCACAATTTTCGAGTGTGACTTGTGATTTGGGCTGCTTCACTTTCGTTACAGATGCCACCTCAGTAAAAATCAATAACAAATTAAATCACAGTAGGCAATGTGACCAGTGAAGGAGTGGCTGTGGGCTGCGAGAGGGAAAGGTTTGTATTTTTTTAAATTAGAGAGAAATTGAAAAAAGATAACTTTGTAGTTTCATCAGAAGTAGCCATGTTAGAAAGGTACTGGTATACACAGAACGTGTTTTAGCATCCTACATCATATTAACTTGTGACTAGGACACAGTATTGGCCACTGCTGGGAAGTGAAACACCTGTGTAGTACACTACACAGCCTGGTTCTCCCCCATTACTCCTGACTTATGCCATCTAACACCATTAACTTGAAGAAAGTTCCATCTGACTTAACACCAGTAGGAGATCAAAACCAGATTCCTCATTCTGAGAAACGGAAAAAGAGAGTGCAATGCAGTCTTCTGCTTGAGCCTCCTACAAACATCTTCCAGTTCCTTTGAGTCTGTGAGGATCAAACCTTTCTGCTTTAAATTCACAAACCTGTGAGCTCCCCCAGGGCAGTGGGACAGACACCATAAACAGATTTTAGTTCTCCCCCATGGGCTCTTCAGTGTCTGTTTTGTTTCCCTACATACTCCCTTGAACAACAGCAGCAGCATGATTCAAATTGCCCACAATAAGTTCTGGACTCTGCCGATCTCAGTGTTTCGAGTTATTGGCTGGTTTTATACAAAGGTTCCTAGCATGTTGCGATCTATGACTGGTAAATGCAAACATTTTATCGCTCAACAACTTAATTTAACCTCTCAGCTATCTGCTGCTTTCTTTCTTTCTCTTCATCTGCTTCCTAGTTCATAATTTTTTCCTTTTTATTGTGGGGATTCTGCCTATTAGGGGAACTTTGCAGAAAGGAAAATAAACAGATCAGTATTTGATGTTATGCTTGCTGTTTATAAGTTTGTTTCTCTTTCTTCTTCCATTGCATCAATATTAACATGTTGATTCACAAGCAAAATAAAGGTAGTATATAAATATACTTTTTTTCTTCTTTTTGAATCATAAAACTCAAAGTTATGGTTCCCACAGCAACTGTAACTCAACCTCAATGTGCACATACATTAAAAGCAGGGAAATTATCACCCAAGGCAGCAATTGAGTATGCGTGAGGGGATTACGTTACTGACAGTGGAAAGACTGTGAAATGTTGAAATCCCAGAGATGTGAAACATTTCAGGTCTGTGACAGGATGGCACACCAAAAAAAAAAGAAGAGATCTCAGAGATCTTGATCTTTATGGACGTAAATGGGATTCAACCTTGCAACATGCAGAACCACCTGATTGAAGTTACCTGTATTGCTGAACTCCACTGGCCTCAAAGATGCTGAGGCACTCCAGAGCCAAAGATAGTGCCACTGAGCATATATGCGTGTGCTTTTCCATGGTACAGAGCTGACGGGGTGACCCAGAACCACATAACATTGAAGGGTCCAACAGAAAGGTAACAGGCTCCCATGCCCCCCAGAACAGGGCATGCACCGTGTGCCAGACCACAAAGCTAGAAGAATCATTAGAGGATCTACTGCATTCACATGCACAATCTGTCATCCATCCTGCCTCTTCCAAGCCTATATGGCATCCTTCTTTTCGGCTGCTCTCTAGGAGAGGCACGATTCTGAAATACAGCTTCTTAGAAAGGATTGGAGCCCACAGGGATACAGATGAAAGGCTGGCAGTGTCTACAGGCAAGAGGTCTCAGCCCCTCCAGCTCTTCTGTACTCTGGCTACCAAAGTAGCCAGTCACCGAAGGGAAGTGTTTTAAGCACAAACTGCATCCCAGGGGACTTTGGCTAAGTTATTCTAATTATCTGTACAATAAGATGAAAGAGCAACGTGTTCCTTTTTCATAAAGGCTTTAGCAAATAGAGTCCACCAGGTGTTGATATTCCTTTGTGAGGCCTGAGAGCTGAGAACTAATTAGTCCTAAATTATACCCCTGACAAAGACACAGCAAGGAAGCAGAAAAGGCGTACACATGGCGAACCACTACAACGTCCTTTCAAATGGCAGATCAAATAGGCACCACCACTTCAGAGGACTAAAGATGCCTCGAGCAACCGGTTGGTATTTACCTTAAACAGCAAGGAGAAAGGCAGAGGAGGGTAGAAGAGAAACATAAAAAGGGCTGGCAGGACTGGCTCTCCTGAATCCTCCCTGTGCTGTTCCCATAGGAAAGGGTTTCCCTTACGTTCAGGCCTTTGGGAACTGCACAATTGCTCTCAGCATCATTTGGTGTCATTTTCCATTGGATGTACTTTTAAACAAGCTTCACAGTGAGCTCTTTTAAATAAACATGAAGGCAGCAGCTTAGGAGAATACAGCTAGAGTTTGCAGACCATGCCGTTTGATGTGCTGCACGATGCAGGAGATTGTGCGTGATCTTGCAATGAAAGGCTGCATCACAGTCCAGCCCAGAAGGATCAACATAACTTTTTCTTTCCTGTTTCCTGACTGGGCAGGGCAGTGCTGGGTGATCCTTTCCCTCCTGCACAGCCTTTCCTCAGGCTCCCACCAGTGCTGCAAAGAGGAAACTTTCCTTTCACCCCCTTCCAAACCTTCAGAAGGGAAGAATCTACCACTAATCTGATGCAGAGCAGAGAGGTATCCTGGCTTCTTTATCAGCCAGTTAGTGGTGTGCACGGAGCCAGTGCCAATCAAGGGAATGCCTGAGAGGAGACACAGGCATGATGCGTTAGCCAAAGCAATTTCACACTGAGAGTGTCCTACTAACAGTCCTCAGTGTTCCATTTGCATGCTTTTATATGATGAACGCTGTGCAGTGTAAATGTTTTATGTTTCCCTCTGAAGTACGTATCATCCTGTCCCAGTGGCGCAGTACTGGATTAGACAAACCATCACTCTGTTACATTCTGGTCATCCCACAGCTAATCTCAGCTAGACTAGTACATGTTCGAAGCAACTTCTCTGCTCGGATCTGAGCGGCTCTAACTTCGTAATTGCATGAATGACACCACCTTCAGTTCACAAAAGTAGGGACAGCCCAAAAAGAAGTCCTAAAGCTTATCCTAGAGCACAGGGCATCAAGAAGACTAAAATCGACCCTTTGTCCCATTAATTCCATTCTGCAATAAGGCATTTAATCAGGAAGCACAGAAGCTGTGTCATAGCTGGGCCCAATTTTGGCCTGAGGAATGACACATCAGCCCCTGGGGCAGCACCCAGCTGGTCAGGGAGCAGAGCTGGGTCCAGGGATCAAACACCCGACATGTTCCTTCACAGCAATTCTTCTCTCCTTTCCTCCTTCTCTTTTCTCATACCTGTGACGCATTAATCATGGCATAATCTGCTGCTCACATCTGGACAATTCTCTGCTAAGAGGGAAGTTTTAAGTGCTCAAGGTAGCATGTTAATAACATCCAGGTCTCTGTTTACCCCTCCCAAAGCTGCCTGAGGCACTGTACATTTGGGAATACGGTTTGCTCTGTGTTTCTAACTCGGGAGCAGCAATGTGGTGCTTAGTACAGGCAGACACATGGTGCAAGTACTCAGAGGCAGCACAACAGGCTCCTGCATCTGCTGGCCAGAGCTAAAACATAAGGCCAGAGTTACTGTGGGCTGTTGGCACATAATGATGCAAGCAAGATCCCAATAAGCATCCAAAGAACGGAACAACCCCTTCCTATTCACAGTCAGACACCCAAACTGCTTAGGTGCTTTGAACATTTTGCTAAGTGAATTTCTCTTTCTATAGATGCCTCCATACCTTTGAACTTTTGTCCCAAACGCGAGTCAGTCAGGAATGCTGTGTAGGCATTAAGTTATTTAAGAGTATTATGGAAAATCTGTGAGACGTAAGATTGGAAAAACCCCAGCACCTTTGCTGGCCCTTCCCTTCAGGATTTAACTAACCCATCTCAGCACAGCTCCATTCTCCTTCCTTTTCCCTCATCCCTGGGAAAAGCAGGTTAAATACAAGTTGCTAAATCCCCTGAACTGTCCTGTCTTGTCCTAGCCATTCCCCTGATGTAAAGCAAAGTCTCTAAGGCTGAATGCCACTGTGGCATGAATCATGTTTATCATAACAAGAAACAAAGAAGGAATAGAACAAAGGAAAAGGGAAAGAGGAGAGAAAACAAGAAAGGAAAAGACAAACAGAAGAGTGAAAGGGAGGGATATAGATAGACCCATTAATTTGCCTCTGTTTGCTCTGGGATTTAAACAACTAGCTGCTATGTCTCTGGTTTATCTTGGTTCCTCAGCTGTGAAACGTGCTGTGCTCCAGTGTCTTCTGAGCTTTAGAGATTTGCTGGGGAGCTAGGAATGAAGCAAGAGGCTCAGCAAACAGAGATAGCAGAGGCGGCCTCATACATCACACTCAGAGGAAATTCATTCCTTTCAGTGCTGCCCATGGGTGAAATTACATTATATTCTGTTTGGATAATTGCATGTCATATACCACCCGACTTGTTATAGGATGGCATTTCCTTCCCTAAAGAGGCTGTTAGCAGTATCCCAGGACAGAGAACACAAGGCACAGGTCCCATGAAGTATGGAGAAAAAAGTAAGGACACAGAGGTGTTGGCTCCGAGCAGTCCTGGTTACAAACTGGACCTCTCAGGGTCAGGTTAGTAATGGAGAGGGTGAGAAACAGGACAAGGCAAAGCATATGGAAGAAGAAAGAGATGAAGAAAATGAAAGGGAAGAGAGCAAATCTAAAAGAGAAGAGAAAAGGAGGAGGAGAAGGTAGCAGGAGGAGTTTGGTTTCAAAATGTGCTTTCTGTTTTTGTGAACGTGTCTTTTAGTGCATGAACATCTCCAGGTGTCTCTCTACAGACTTAGCAGGACTGGTGTGTAGGTCTCACGTGGTAGATATTGGCATTGGTCTTCCAGCTACAGCTTTGAGGAACAGTCTCCACATCTAAACGGGGGACTGGTTTACTTGGAGGTTTTTCCCACCACAAACACAAAGCATTTCCTTCTTAAACTGGGGGGTGGCATGCAGAGGTCTTTTAGCTAGAAATACACTGGGTGGACAAGCCTGTCCCACTGTGCAGGGGCAGGTCACATAACAGCTGCTTGTTAATCCTGTAGAAATACAGCAGTTTTCTTTGATCTCTGTCGCTGAGGACCACAGAGGAATTCAGAGTCTCCCAGCCATGCCTTGCTGCATTTTATATTCACCACTTACCTACATTTTGTCTAAAATGCCCTCAATTTCCTCCTCATTGTGTCCTTTCTTGCAACTCCTCACTCCAGTTCGTTGATGGCTTTTTAATAGCACAGTTAGAGTTGTCAACACAAGCCAGAGGATAATTTCATGTGTCATATTGTCCCAGTGCATCCTGGGAACCCCATCTGGCTCAAGTGAACTTCTTTTATTGAAATAATCTCTCCTCCCTGCTAGTTATTGAATCGTCTTGGCTCAATGGCCTCGCTCAATATCAACTTTTCAGGCTTAATAATTAGTGCTGGAGAAAAGAGTTTCATTGAATAAGTATTTAATGTCACACATGATTAGAAGACGCAGAGATGACCTAACTAGGCAATTCAACTTGGGGCTGCAACTGTTCAGACAAGAGACAATTAGGAACATGTTCTATCTAGACTGTGGCTGTACGCTAGTCAGCACCTGCAAAGTTATTTATGGGAAATATACCCCTGCCTTCCATCCCATATATTTTGATCTTGCTTCAAGGCCTAGAAACAGATGTTAGCCCTTATTTTTCCACCTGAGGTGTGCTATTGCCCCATGTAACGTACTTCTTCAGAAACTTTTGATGCTATCAGTTGATTGCAACAATTGCTGCAATTCTCCATTTAACTTGATAGTGTCATCAAATTGGGAAGGAATTTCCACAAGCACAAACAGGCAAATACCCGCTTTCACTGAAGCCTTTAAATGTCACTGTGCCCATGACTGGGCCCCAAACCACATGCTCATTTCCTGACACGAGCAGAAATTCATAAAATGACTTGCAACAGCGAGTCTTAGATAAGCTATAGGGGCAAACCATACAGCACATACCGATTTCTTTGGCTATCTGCTTGTTTCTGTCTATCTACCTATCTATCTACCACTACCTACTTACCTATTTGTCCACCCAATGCTGTTAAGTCCTTCCAGCCAGGATGTTTGTGTACTGTGTTAATGGCTGATGTATTTAGTCCCTAAAGGCTCTCTGCTAATATTCCCTCTCACATGTATGGGAAAATGAGATTCAGATTTAAAAAAGACAAACCAACAAATAAATTTAGGAGTGAAGATGAGAGACATCGCTTAATTATTCTGGGGGATCTTCTAAATTATTTTCCCATGACAGTCTTAAAGTGAGTTCTCTCAGTTCTGGGATTACTGTCCTGACTGATCAACTGTCCTTCCTCTGTGTATTTAACTAGTTACAAGCACTCTGCAAATGACTGTGCTCTCCATGCTCACAGTGATTGAAATCCTATCTTAAAGCATTTCCTACAAAAGTGATTTTTCCCACTTAAAATTCACTAACACACCAACCTACCACATCTTCATACACATCACACACTGCTCTCAGGAGTGATAATAAGAAAACTTGTTCAACGAAACCTACATTCCTCTGTTTCTCTAGCTCCCTCATCCCTCTTCTCACAGAGCCTTCTACGCCACAAACTCTTCAGTGCAACATTTTTAATAGGATTTGGAAAGCACTTGATAGCACCTGTCACCCCTTTACACCTGCACACAGTCTGCACTCTGCTTTTCCCCATAAATGAGCACATCGATCTATCCTCTGCAAGATGTATTTAATTTTCCTGGAACTTCTGATCTGCTTGTTTGTCCCAGAAGAAAGACTGACTAGATGAGAAATGTGTTCCCTGTTTATAGTGATATTTTATGTCCAAGAGATTGATTTGCTATGATAGCCACCAGCTTCCCTATCTGGAAACCCAGCAGGGCCCTGAATAGCCTCCTATTCCTACCTAAAAGATGCCTGTAAATACAGAGCACTATTCCTCACTCTGGGGAATAAAACAGCAGAAGACCCAGCTCACCTCTGTGCCTGTTAGTTGGGTATAGCAGGACAGGGTTTTCCACTGGGCTCAGGGGCTGGATGTTTCTCAACAGGGACAAGGATGGACAAGCAGAGAGGCACAAACAGAATAACAATAACCCATTCCTGTTGTCTAAAAAACTGCAAGTCAAGTTTTGAAAAATGAACATCGTTGCCACTTTAAGATGCTACAGGTCTTGAATCTGCCCGGAATGATGGAGTCACAGAGGGGTTGTCAGCAACGCTGCCGGAGCAAGGCAGTACCGGGCTGCCTGGAAGGCATCGCTGTGGTGAGTGGAGGTTTCCCCTGACTTCAGGGAGCCTTGATCTGTGTGTGCTAACAGAAACGCTCCGCTCCCTGCAGTACAGTCACGTCTGGGGAGGAACACAACTGCTACTTACACTGCACATAATGATGTGACACGCAGTGATGTCTGGGCTGTGTGAGTCTGTCCCTGCTTCACTGAAGCGAGACAAGGTTTTGCCACTGAGAAGAGAGAAGCTGTGCCAGGCACCCCACTGCGAGAGCCAGGAATGCAATGGAAAGAATGGGAAAGCACGGACAGGCAGGATGTAATTACACACACTGCAGTTGGACAAATCTCTGCAACTGATGAAAAACAATACCACCACTTTTCAACAGCTGGTCGTGATAGAAAGGGTGTCTATCCTGCACATGTGCGTTCTCCATAACCAAATGTCATGCTGGGCTTTAATTTCAAGCTGGCTTGGATGGAGGAGCACTACTGAGTGGCCTCCATGCCTGGAACTATGGATCAGCATTTGATCTACTAAAATAAATACATTATTTCCCTGAGATGCCATGGAGGGCTTCTGTTTGACAAGTTACCCTGCTTAGCTTTTTGAGGCTGATGTGATCACTGTTCAGGATAGCCTGCCTGCAGCCAAAAGGACGGTCAGACTAAAGTCTTGCTTCTTGGCTGCAAGAGGCTGGAACCAGCATACCCAGAGAAAGCAATCTCTAAATAAGCAGCAGTGATGCCACCGTAAAACTGTGGATCAGATGGTCTCCTTACTCTGCGAGAAATGTGGAGGTCTTTGGGTCCCCCAAAACACATGGTACGATACTTGGAAAGCGAGTTGGCCAACTTTAGGCCTGGACAGACCCTGGGACATGGACGTTATTGTTTTCACTGATCATGACTAATCCCAAAGCCCATCACTGTAGGCCCTGGCTGAATGGTTGCAGAGAGGAGGGCTGAGAAGAAGGGAAAGATTATGGTCAGATTCTATCAGAAGTGGCCTTTTCAGTCACCTGGAGTTCTCCGCTACCAATTACAAAGTAATGAGAGAAATCCATAGCCTGTGATGGTTTCCCTCAAGGCACCGTCAATCAGTGGAGACTGCCCTAAGCTGGCCTTCACCTATTTGGCTGTTCTGGTATTTCTCCTAGGCAACTCTGCTTTCAAAGTGATTACATGGGTGTTTCTATCAGTAAGCCAGTGTGGACCTGGACACTCAGCACCATCCTTCGTCACCATGAACATTTAATTTTTAATTAAGCAACTGGGAATCTTTTATTTTGCTATTTTCCTCTCAGTCCCAGTGCTGCTGCAGCAGCAGCAGCAGGAGGGAAGTAAGGGGCAGCAGAACACATCAGGACTATCACAAATCATCAAATTGAGATTCAACTTCATAAGAATCCCAGGCAGCAGGGACTTCTCTAGAAAAGAAAATCTTGATTTCTCAGCTGCTTTAGGGTCCCTGGCCAGAACTTCAGCTAATAAGAGTCTGCATCTTGAATAGGATCATTTCAGGAAGACTTTAGTCAGCTGTTTCTTCTCCACTTCCTTTCCTCACTCTGTATGTTATTCATGCTAGGATGTGTACAGTAAAGCTAGACAGCTTCTTTCTTTCCAACCTGATCTTTACAGACAGAGACAGTGAATAATTATGCATGCAGGCACTAAAAAGAAAAATCACTTGGATGAATTAGGGACTTTATTTAATTGTTTAATTGTGGGAGTGAGAAACTTACCCTGGCTCAGACTGTATTGCACATGGTAATGAAACACAATTACCTATTCTTCTCCATCTCAGATGAGAACAAAGAAACCTGAAAGTCCTTGGAAGGTGAGGGAGAGGGAATTAAAACCAGATTCAAAGTAAAAGGAGAAAAAGACCTTTGAAAGAAGTGGAGGCACTGGGAGCTTATTTTGCTTGTGAGATCTCTATTAAAATCAGACATTATCTCAGAGGCTTCCAGCCCTAGCAGATAATTAATGAAATTAAGGTAAGCATTTGCTGCTAAATATTTGCTCACACTACAGGGGAAAGAAACAATGCCAAAACCACCTGGAATTTTATGGGCAAATAAATCAAGAAAGAGAGGTGTCTCAATTACTCAGACTACAGAGGGGAAAGTACCTCTCTTTACAACAGAGAGGTTTCAGTAATGGTAAAAATTCATAGATTTTCAAAGAAGAAGCCCACTGCCAGTGCCCAGCTTTGCAGTGTTTAAAATACTGGGACCATCTCTAAAGCACTCCGGGGCTCTGGCTGATGTAATCAGGAAATAGCCAAAAGGCTGACATTTTCAAAGCTGCAAGTGGATTTGGATGCTGCAGCTGGGAAGGTGATTATGGGAACCTTAAACAACCTCTCTACAAATTTTGCAGGAGTAACAGGGCTAGATGAAGCCATTATGACAATGGTTGTTAGGTGGAACTTCCTCAGTCTCTCACTCGTGATGTGACATGGAGTGTGCTGCACATGTAGCTCCCTTACTCTGCTGATCTCCCTGAGCAATTTACTTCTCTGATTAATCTGATTCATTTCAACTTGTACAAAAGACGCCTTCCAGCTCTGGCAGTTTCTAACCCAAAATTAATATGAGTCAGTCCAAACTGAGGAGACAGGCAGCCTGGGTTAGAGTCTTTAGCTTGTGTTAGGCAGAAGGCCAGAGTGGGTGATCAGAATGTTGCTTCCAGCTTTAATGTTCATGCCTGTGTGCTTCATTGGGGTATTGGGGGTCTGTAATCACTGAGGCAAAGCTGTGCAGAGGCATAAATGTATGCCATCTTTAGCCACTAAGGTGGACAGCCAAAAAACTAGTGACACCAACCACTAGTACATTTGGAAACTAATCCACAGGATGCTTACAAGTAGACTTAGCCTTTAAAAAGGACTTGAATCCATACTAAGCAAGCTATAGAAACATAGAATCATAGAATCATTTAGGTTGGAAAAGACCTTCAAGATCATCGAGTCCAACCATCAATAGTCCAACCATCAAATAGGAGGGACAAGTTTAGCCATTTTTATAATATTCTTAAGCACGGAGTTAATTTAGGGGCAGTCAGGCCAGCCTTAGGTGCTTTGACAACTCAGTCAAACTGGGAAATGCCTGCCCTTCAGCTCTGAGCTGTTTGCACAGTGAAAAACTACTAAACTTTTTACTGCCCTAGGCAGCCACTTGCCTGACAGAGATTGCCCCAGGGCCCAGTGCAGCTGCAAGCTGGAAATGCCGTCTGCAGGAATCCCATGTGCAATTGAACTAACTAAGCTGCAGACAAGGATGATCAGCTCCCACCTGCAGGCCACACACCATCATCAATGGGGATCGGGGAGGAATATCCCTCAGACTATCCTTCCTCAGGCCATGGGATTTATGACACAGTTAGTTAGGTACTGTACATCTTTTCTGATGTACCTATCACTAGTCTGTGAGAGATTAGAAGACAAAATAGACTTCCAGTCTAGTCTTCCATGGCAATTCCCAGGTATGTGGGGATGAATGACATACAGTAATAGCAGGTCATCACATCTGCACTGACAGTGCTAAAAAATGGGGTCAGCAGAGAATCCAGAGGTTTTCCAGGGGTCTTGCACTCAGCAAGCAATTGCAGGTTAGTGTGTGATAGACTGAGAGGCCACATTGAGGAGACAGTTAATAAAAGCAGGACTAGAAGAATCAATGTGTTCTGACACACCAGTGACAGATTGGAGAGAGGGACAGATTTAATATCCTAGCGTTATCCTTTCCCAGCCTAAGGGCCCTGAAATTGATTGAATAAATTAAAGCATTGCTGTGGATGACACTAGAGTTAAGGTCGTATCAGCACTTCCATCTTAACTCCCTATACCCTTTCCTCTGAGGTTTTCTTTTTCACGTCTTGGCACAGAAAGCGTACTCCTGTGCTACAATTTTGCCAAGAAGATCTCAGCTCCAGTGCAATTTTACTACTATAATTTTCAAGAAGAAAAAAAGCAAGAAAAGGAGGGAATTACAGAAGGAGGACTAGACAGATAGTTCTATCTGGTGTGCTTTTGAAATCAAAGGATAAACAGACCATGTCAGACTACTCCAAAACTACCATGTGCTCATTCTGTGTCATGGTCAATCTCTCTTTGCAAATAGTGAGCAGAAAAATAGACTTTGAAAAGAAAAATGTACAGAGAACTCACAAAAAAATGAAGCTGTAGGCCAAATTAATCTCTGCGTAGCTTCACTTGCACGCAGAATTATTCATTCTTTTGTTACTAAAAGCAGCTAAGGTAATTGCAGACGAACACTTCCACTTTTATTCTTTATTATCTCTTGGCAAGTCTCTCTCAGAGTTATCAATAGGATTTTATGTCACAACAAATCCAACTGCTTAAATAGAGTCAGGTGCTATTGCAGAATTGGACCCTTCATTGAGTTGGTCTGATCATCAGTATTCCCAGGGCACCTCTCACCCATGTATAGAAGTGGGTCTTGGAAAATGCTCAATATTTTCTTTAAAGCACTAGGCACGTTCATCCGAGGGAAAAATCTAACCTCTGCACCTCAGAAATGGTGCCATGTCTCTTACAAAATGAGATTTAAAACTGCGCTGTATCATTTTCATTTTTATATGCTATGTCATTGTCCAAACTTCTGTACCAGCCACCATTGGGTCACTAGGATCTCAAATATTACCAAAATGCTACCCAGACACCTGTTTACATGCAGCTGGCTAACAAATAAGGGGTCAGTAAACCACGCTCTGAAAGTTGTGTGTTACACATAATAAAGATTGTGTAGAGCAAATGGGCTCTGCCGTGCAGTTCTTTGCATTAGTGCTTAACATCACACCCTCTAGGAGAACGTCAGCTCCAACAACGGCAACAACAAAAACTCGCTTTCCGTCATTTTTTAATTTCATTAAACTCACTGTGCACAAAGCTCCAATGCTAAAAAGTGCGAGCACTTAGCACATTGCTCATTTTCGCAATTACCCATCTGACCCCAACTCCCTGCTTATCTTTTTAGCAGTGTCTACAGGGCCTCAGGGAGCAGTTTCAACCATCGCCCTTTGTGAAGAAGCAGGTGCTCAACAGCTTCGCACAGCATAACATTTCACCAGACAACACAACAGGGAAATTCACCACCTTTCCCTGACTGGCAAGTGCCAAAAACCAGAATGGTTCCTGATAGCTGCATCCCACGATGCTTCGGGATAAATTTGCACATGAGAATGCAGTATGTGACTGCTGTTGTCTTTAATGGGAGTCACATGGCTAAAGCCCCAAAGAGCTACTTGGAAAATTTTGAGGCTTGGTGTTTAAAAATGAGAAAAACGTATACGAAACAGTTCGGGTCAGCATTCAACTGAGATACAAGGCAAAACAAGCTAGGACATTCAAAGCAGGCACATTAATGTGCACCCCACCTCTATGCCAGCCAAACAACAGGGGTTAAAGTCAAAGTATCTGAGTCACCCCTGTATTAATCTGCATTTATACCATCAATTTATGGGGGTAAACACACCAGTGATTCAGGCTCTCAGTGTCAGCCTCCATGGGGACTTCAATGACTCTCTCAGCTTGTATCTCAGTCCACAGGCTGTTTGCCCATGAATTTAAATATAGATTGAACGTCAATGCCTCTTTCCACAAATCAAGGCTTCTCATTTAAAACATTGCACTTGCATGTTAAATAGAGACTAATTAGTCACTCAAAGGGAGGACAAATCTAATTTGACTAGAAGGATATGGAGAAAATTAATGCAGTGCTGTGGCAGTATGGAAAAAAGCCATTCACACTGGTTAAAGTGGAAGCAGAATAGGACCTGTGAATTCTGTTCCTGCTCCTGATACTCGCCTCCTTGTGTGAATCCTTTACACCCTCCTGGTTTCACTGTTCCTTGGGTCATCATTTACATCAATATACAAATAGCCCCTCTGGTGCTCCAGCATCCTACACGCATCATGCGTTTGTGGAGGGGGACACAGACTTCACATCTGCTGTGTCTCTATTTGTTATTTTCTAAACCATCAGCTGGGGTGGTAGGAGTGAGCTAGTGCCCTGCTTCCTGAGCAATGTAAATGATGGATTCAATCCACCATAACACAGCTACCACTCCCAGAAAAATCACACACCTTTTTGTGAATAATGGGAGCCTTCTGATGGGTTTCTTTAAATGAAACGGGGCACAGTTGGCTAAGCAATCTTTGGAGGCTACTCTTTAAACATCAACAGCTTATAGCATCCTCAGGCAGTGGAAGTTTATGAATTTCTCTCTGGAAGTTAATGCACTCATTAGTTTTAGGCTGAGGGAGCAGATGGCAGCAGACTGGCCTTTCCTCGGACACAGGTGGTAAAGTCTGTACCGCCCTTCATTAAAGGTTTTGAGACTGTTAAAAAACCTAGTAACTAAGCTAAAGATACATGTCAAAAGATTTCCTTCCTTCCATGAAGTCTAGGTTTCCCACCACATACAATATCACTACAAAGTAGCCATCAAAGCATAGAAGTGGAGAGAAAGAGGGAGGAGGGCAAGAGGAAAAACAAAATTCAGCTTTCTGGCTATGATTTTATTAGAGCCATGCAAAATGTAAATAATTACATCTCAAAATAGGAAAGCTCACATACTTTGGGGTACAGACTCATTTTTAAATTCATCCCAGGCTGAGCCAGAGACTTGCCAAGACTTGCAAAATTTTGGAGTAAGCTTGGGTGCTGTGCAACATCGTCCAAGACCCAATTCCAAGAAGGTGGCAAATTTAAACCTGGCTTCAGTTCTGATCAGACCTCTGGGAATTCATTATTTCCCTTCAGAAGGCTGGAAACAAGCCATTTTACAACTGCTGTTGCTAAGTCAGGTGGAATTGGTGATTTCGGCTAATTATCTGTGTGACTATTTCTGTTTGCACTCAAAACAAAAATCAGGAGATCCTCAGCGAAGTGCAGCTGGAGGAGAGTTGAAGGAGAGTCACCTCTGTACACATGCCCTGATCCTGATACACTCCAGCCGTGAACTAGTCTAACCACACTAACTCCTCCTTTAATGCGGCACAACAGAAAACAGCCTCTAACCTGCACCTGATTCGGCTCTGATAAAAGCCTTCATCTGAAGCCTGCTAAGGACAACAAATCTTGACTGTTGATCAAGAAAATCCTCTGACACTGTCTGGTTTTCAGGGCAGAACTGGGTTGAGTTCATACATCCCCTGTGACGACCCTGGGAGCATGAACTTTTATCAATAGCAGCCCATCTTCTCAATAACAGTTATCATCCTGTTGCTGGGTGGTATCTACTGGGGATCCCTGTCGACGTAGGGACACATGAGGAATTCTTTCTCCCCGCTCCAGCTCACTGTTCTCTCAGCCGGTATGCAGCTGTTATCTCAGAGACCTGAGACATCCAGAGAGTAACTGAACAGACTCGTTTTTGACTAAGAATCAAGTCAGTGGTGTTTAGCCAAACTGCCTTCACAGCCAGCCCAGCCTCTTGATGCTTCTGGAGTTAGACCAGCAGAAAATCTAACTTTTTTTACTGGTGTTTCCGTAACAGAATGCGCTGTTGTATTGGAAATAATAAAGTGTGTTTCAGAATGCCAAAAAGCATCTAAAATGGCCGGCTAGCTCTTCACATCCTGGGAACTTAACTGCAGCTGTACAAACTGATTTGAAAATACGTGATGTCAGGGTTTTTTCTTATAAAAAGTCCATAAAGAGGTTACATTGGAGAAATAGTTTGAAGAATAGTTAAGTGGCAGGCTTGAAACATCAGACACTTGCTACTCTCACCACCTCAGCTACTTATTCCAGAGAGGGGAAGGCTAAGACTACAGAGTCCTGATGCTGCCTTGGGTCAGGCCCTCAAAACACTGCTATTTCTCCACCTGTACAACAGGCAGTGGCATCTAAGTTTTGCAAAGTTATTCTTTGGCTAAACTAACTGAATGCTGAGATCTCTGTATAATTGTAAGTACAAAGAAATCTCAGCAGCCATTTAAAATCAGGCTTTAGGATTTAAAAACTCACCAGATTGTATTAGCAGTATAAATGTTACCACCATAGCCAAGGCCCTTTCCATACTCTGTGCCCAAATCCTGTAGCTCTAATAATCAAGGTAATGTTTAGTCTTTGAGCTGTAATATTTCTTGCCTTTTAGGATTCATCGCTGACAATAATTAAGTCTCATAAGGATGAAACTTAAATGAGCAGTAGCCTTTGGGGACAGTATTAGAGTGCTAACTGTGTTTGTGGTTTAAATATTAATGTCAAAGTGTAATTACCATCCGCTAAGTTTCAGGCTAGTGTTTGAAAACACATTTAGCTAAGCAGCAAGAATGAGCTGTACCAATTTGAAGCTTCTATGCAGAAAGGATTAAAACTTAGAGGCGGAACAATTTCTCAACCAGCAAAAAGCACAAGGAGACAGGCTTGGCGGGTGTTCTTCACGCAGTCCCAGTGTGTGGTGACTTCCCACTGCTGGGTGACTCCAGGCAGAACTACCAACTTCTTCACACAGCATGGCAAAGCAGAAGCCTCAACAGCAGCAATGCTATAATATCTCATCTCAGCTGGGATCATGGATGTTGTGTGTGTACCTTACAATTGCAACACAAGCTACAGCTGGGTCCCAGAGAAAAAAGCCTCATCAAATTGAATGCCACTGTCCTTTTTTCCTTGCAGCCTCTTTGCTTATTTCCTGGAGTCTGGGCAAGGATCCTGTTGAGTTCCCAAGATCCCTCTGGGTCTAAGTGAGGAAGCACATAAGTATTAGTTCACTTATCACATCTGGACTCCCTGTGTAGTCTTGTGCACTGCTGGAATTCTCAGGGAACATTCAACATCTGGCAGATTTGAGCCTGTGGAAGAAAAGTGTACAGACCATAGGGACAGTAAGAGCAGAAAGGAGGGGGGTTGTCCATGCAAATTAGGTTTTGAATGGGAGAGAAGGATTCTGTGCATGATAGCACTTGCTAGGGAAAGGCTGTGTTGCAGTAGAGTCACAAATTGTGAGCCAGACACAGTAACACTCTACTTTCCCTCTAGGTCTTAAGCATGAAACAGGGAGAGGCTGTAAGTCATTTCACTTCATCTCTGTTCGTTTCAGACAAATAGAGCAGAAAAGTCAAGCCAGAGAAAGTGGAAAGAGGGCATGAAATGGAGCTGACTTTGTAATGGCTCAGTTAGCCTGGCCACTGGTTACAAGCATTAATAACATATAAGCTATTCCCACTACTCCCAAACCTTTGTGTGATGTTAAAAGTGTGGACAGGAGGAGAAAGCAAGGAAGTAGAGAGCTAATGCAAACAAATCTCACAGACTGTTGCCCAGAATTAACTCCTTTTTCCTACACACTGCTACCCTCCAGGAGGTCCCTCCAGGGCCGGGGTTTGCACAAAAAGATCTCCCCTCTCCAAGGAAAATGGAGTGTCCCTGTTCAGGACCTCCTTCCATCAGAAATTATCCTTGTGCCCTGGGTAGGATCAGGTGATCCCTACACCTTCTCAGGCCTTTGCACAACAGATGAGGGGTTAAAGAGAATTCCTCCAATGCTGCCCTATGCCTCTGGGGACAGCAGAGTTCTAAGTGGCCATGCAGGCCTGGTGGGCCACAGATAAATCTTTCATTCAGCATCTGTTGTAAATCCCAAGGACTCTAATGGGATTTGGCAATTTAATCCAGGCAAGGTTTAGATGATCAAAAGAATTTCTTCAAGTCAGCAGCACTTATGATGAAAGCTAGCCAAAATCTCAAAATACAGTCCCTCAGCAGGATGAAGCCATTATTCTTTCTTTTTGAGTTTATGTGTCTTTATTTTTATCAGCTCTCTGAGAAGAGGGGGAGGAAAGAAGGAAAAGTAAAGTTTAAGAGCATGAATAAATTCTGCCTTGCTCAGCTTCTGCCCTGAGACACAGCTATCTCCAACCTATCAGTGACACATTAGCCTTCAGAGAGATTGATCGATAGCTGGACTGCTGGGAAAGACTCATTGCCAGTGCCCTAATGACCAGAGAAACCTGCCAGAGGAACTGCAAAATTAACTCTGGTTCTAAATAATTAAGGGTTAGGTGAATATTTTCTTCCATTAACTATTTCAACTGGCACCCCAGCTGCAGATTTCTCCCTGCCTTTGACGGAGGCGTTGTACCTTCAACTGTTTTGGGATGTGACACTGCACACCCTGTTCAGGCCATCTGGTCTCCTGGGTTCTGTTTCCAACTCTCTTCTGGCAACATGCAGGATCTCACACAAACCTGGTGCATGTTTTAGGAGGAAACAGAGTCATCCAAAACAGATAGCCTTGTTTGGAAAATGGAGCCTTCCTCTCTCCCTGCCTCTGTTTCCCCTCCTGTAAAATGGCTTCCTGCTCTTTGGAGGGTGCAAAGGATCTTTGCTGTTGTTTGGTAAAGGGCCTTGGAGCAGGAATGACAAACGACAGAGTAGATTTCCTGCCTGTCCCCTGTCCCTGGCTCTTTCGCAACCCCTGAGCTGTGCCCTTATTGTTCTCTTTCACCATGGGTCAGATCCGGCACGGTACTAAGCATTTCCTGCCTCCATCCTAATCCTGTCGGTAACTGTGGAGTGAGAATAATAAAAAAGTGATAGAAATACTCACTAAAAGCCACCTCTGCTGCAGTCACTGGGAGCTAAGGGCAGTTTATGCTTAAAGGGAACTCACTACAATACAGGATTAGGTCCTGTTTGTTTTTCTGTCTCTAGTTCTTTCTGCCATTCTTTTTTCAACTTAGCCAGTCTCCTTCTCCCTTTCCAGGTTTCTTCCACAACATCCCTTCTGTTCAACTCTGTACTCTCCCCAGCTGGGAGGACAGTCCCAGACGAAGAATCACATTGCCAAGCAACACGTACATTATCTGTCTGCCCTGCTCTAACTTTACACTGGATCAGGTATTGCTTGTCCTCCCACAGGCAGTGTGTAAGCTGACATAAAAGTGTAAACTGACTTAAAGTCTGAGCTACGTGCACGGGCTAATCCAACAGAAATGCAGCCATGCGTAACAGACTGCAAAAATCAAATCTGCCCTGCCAGAAGAACTGGGATTGTATTGATCTTGTACAATTATTGTGGCATCACAGCTGCAGATAGCATCTGGAGATGCTTCCAGAGAAGGCAGGGGCTAAATATGGAATGGCAGGTCAGGTATAAACCTTGAATCCTTCCTGCTACAGAACATATTTCCAGGACAGAGCCAAGGCCTAGTTAAGGAGCTACCCACAGTGAACTGACTCTGCAGGTGTGCAGAAATGTTTGCTGATACTTCTAGAGGGCTAAATTCACACACAAAACAAAGAAATATACAGGAAGAACAAACTGCGTGAGCTTATAATAATAAACCAAGAATGAAGTATGGCCCTGCTGCCTTCCTAGCTATGACAGAACTAAACGATCACCAGGCCCTCCCTTGCTGTCACTTCTCTGGCAGGGAAAAAGACACAACAGCATCAACAAAACACCGATGTCCTGATAATCTGCTCCAGAAATTGCTGGGGATAGGAGGTGTCTCATTGCCTTGCCTATGTGACAATAAACAATGCATTTCCAAGACTGCTTGCTCTTGCCTGTCAGCCAACACACTGAGTGGAACAGGCATGTTTTGGCAGGGAGATTTTTTTAATCCTTGTGCAGAACAGAATGGTTTAATAAAGCAGAGGTGTAGATAACGTCTTCTGAATTAGTGGTTAGCATTACAGTTCAACCTCTCCTCAAGTCCATGAAGGAGAAAGGAGAAAAGAGAAGAAGAAAAATTAATGGATTCTCCAAACTGTTAGGTTACACTAACTTGAGGCCACATAAGAGTGCCATCCCCAGGTTATGTGAGCATCCCCCGGTCTTGCATGCATTTATGCCTATAGAATCCTTCTGACTCCCCTCAGAGAAGTCCAACTCCAGTGAGACCAATGGAGCTATAGCCAAACCATGCTTCTGATGAGACGTAAAAGGCTTTTCAATTTCAGTGGAAACCACTAACAGCATCTAACAGAGATCAGAATTTAGAATCATAGAATCATTTAGGTTGGAAAAGACCTTCAAGATCATCTAGTCCAACCATCACCCATGCCCACTAAACCATGTTACAGAGTACCCCGTCTATGTGCTTTTTGAATACCTCCAGGGATGGTGACTCAACCACCTCCCTGGGCAGCCTGTTCCAATGTGTGACAACCCTCTCAGTAAAGAAATTTTTCCTAATATCTAACCTAAATCTCCGTTGCCTCAACTTGAGGCCAAGATACCTAAACCGAACTCCTGATGCTGCCAGCACTTTCTGCTGTCAGAGTTAGACAAAGCAATGAGATCTGCATTACACAAGGAAACAAAGTAGCAAGTACATGCTATCTTTGTATATGTGGGGACTTCTTTCCTCCCCTGCCTATATACCTCAGGCATGAAATACAGTATTTTAGCAAACATTTAGTCAAAGATGTCTACAGTCAGTATATTTGAGTCCAAAGATTCCAAAGCTGGCTTCTTACATAGCAAAAAAATAACTTTTGTATCGTTTAATAGGATATATAAACCAACGTATTAGAGAACACCCTGTAAATTTATGTTGTTTTTCCTCTCCCTCACAATGCTAAATAAATAATTAAGGAAATACTTGTCAACATATTCCTCATTTCGCTCTTCTTAATATAGACCATTTGAAATGGGGATCTTGTAAAGGATATTAAGAGACCTTTACTAAGCAGAGACAAGAAAGAGCCAAATTACACTCAGCATCTAAAAGCCAGTCTGTCATTGCATCATCTTGGAGCTCAAAAATATTTACACTACCTGCAATACAATCGATTCCAGATTATTTTAGCACACTGGTAGTCTCTGTGAATGGGTCAACATGTTTCCCTTCCACATCTCCACTCAACAGCAGGGCATGAATTCAGAAATATGTAGAAGGATGGTGGTTTAGGAGGAGTAATCTCTGTATTTCCCATGGTCTAGGGAGTGTGATGGAATCACTTTTGCCTGAGAGGTGTGAGAAAGGTGTTTCCAGCTAGTTACTGCCACTCGTTACTGGTATAAAGGATTGCAGCTCCACTGGCTGCAGTGAAGCCCAATGTCCCATATCCCAGCATCCCATATACATTTAATGATGGCTGCTGATGAGGAGACCTTCACTAAAAGGTGGTCAGTTCCAGTTTCTTGCCAGATCTACTTTCCCTGAATTCATCAAGGACCAGAGAAGAGTGGCAGAAAAAATCCTAACAATGAAGTTATCACTGCACTTGAAAATGCATCCAAATTTCAAGCCATGACGTGATCCCTCTTAAAAAAATTTAGAGAATGTTTCAAAGGTCATCATATGGGGATAATTTTGGCCTTGAAAGAGCTATTGAGCTTCCAGACATGTGAAGTCTTTTTCTAGTCCAAATTAAATCCATAGCATTTTTATGTGTTGACTTTTTCCTCTTCTTCCTCCTCTTCCTTTCCCCTCCTCCCTTTTCTGGGAGAATTAAGTCGCAATACTGTTGAAAGGAGGTGGAGGGGGGAAAAATATGTAATTCCAGGTGTCCATGATTCTGCACGTGGAGCCTACTGCACAAGAAAAACATCTGCCAGACACTAAGCCTTTTAAAACTGCAGTGTTGTGTACCGGCACAGTCTCTGGAATGGATTAACGCAGGGTGGAAACCAACAATACCCTCTGCTAAGTACAGCCAGTGTTAAACACCATCTTTCTCTTTCTGTTTGGGTTTTGTTTGGGGGTTTTTTAGTAGAATTACATGTATGCTGAGGCTCAGCTGTGCTCTGGCTTTCAGTCTTGACTGCCGACCATCTCGTAGCTCTGAATATTCCTCTTTCATTTCAGGTTATAGCTTTGACCTTTGACAGCTTTTCCAGATTAAGTGTTGAGAAATATTTTTCACATTCAAATTGACATAGTAATGCTGAAAAGGTTGTATTCCTTCAGCCCAAACAATCAATGCTATGCCAGATAATAGCCTGACCTTGACAATGTCCCATCTGAGAAAGGGATCAGCCACAATATCTGTGCTGTTGTCTTCTAATCTTGTTACACATCTGTGAATCTTTCAGTGATTTTTAAGAACAAATAAATGTAAGAACACAGGAATGCAACTTCTGGGCCTTCTCACATGTATTGTGTTGTATTCCAACAAATCACGTAGTAAAGTCTTCCACTAAAACAGACAATTGATTTAGCAGGTAAAGAGTAACATTGGACGTTTCAAGGTGCCACAACGGCAGATATCCCACTACAGCATATGGTATCAAGGCACTACACTGAAAAATTAAGATTTATTAAATTAAATGTATTAAGATTTATTAAGATTAATTAGATGCTTGCTATAACATTCCTTTTCTCCTAAACATCAATCGTTTCCTTAGACTTTCATTGCAATGATAAATGTATATATGGACAGTTCAATAGTTTCAGCTTTGATTCTAGAGGTTTATCCCCTCTTTTCTGTTCTAAATCCACATTGCATTTCTGCATCTGTGAGCTCTCTTTTATACAAACAAATATATTTACATATTCAAGTATGTGGCCATTGTAGATGCAGAGAGAGTAAATTCTGGTTTTCTGCTTTCTGTTATAAGAGAAAAATCTTTGCGGTCAAATCCTTGTTCAAGTAAATCAAAAAACTCCCATGGATTCCAGAGGGGTCAAGACTTCACCTGATCTGCTTGTTTGGCAGAACTATGAAATGACACAAATGACCTGGTTAACAGATTGCAATCTTGTTATATTTTGAAATATTCTACCTACATTTTCTTGCTGGCATGTGAATAACTCCTAGATCCATTAAGTCAGTTCAGTTATTTGGTTTGCATTTTATTTCATCAAGGTGTGTCCTAATGAGTCACAACAAACTCTGTGTTTGGGAAAGAGAAAAGCAAGCTATCCTAACAAGGACATTGATGAATCCTGATTTATGCTGAAACTCCATTCAGAAGCCAGGGATCAGGTAAGGTTTAGGATACCCAGATCCTGAAGTATAGCTTTTTTCCTAGAGTATTCATTAAACTTGCACTAGCACTGGTGCTTGCTGATCTCTTAGCAATCAAGTGTAATTGATTGTAATTGGTAAGGTTAATTTTCTTCCTCTTCAGCTCCCTGAACTGGCTTACCACAGGATCAGAAAAATGCCAGTGCTAGCACATGGACTTAGATCAGTATAAATTGTCAGGGACTTGGAAAATAAGGCTTAAAGGCAGTTAGGTAGAAGAGTCAGAGCAGCACAGCAAGAGTCTGACTAAATTCACATTTGATGACTGCGTTCAATGTTTCCTACTTACCACATTCATTGTTTTGGACAGCACTACTGGAGTAAAACAGCATGAAATTGTCAATAAGTGTACATAAATATGTAGTAGGTTTGTCCAGAAATTACTCATGAAAAGACCTGCGAGAGCAATTTCCCTTTCTTTTTAACAGTTTCGGGGACTTTTACTATCCCATATAATTCTATAAATGACGTACAATTCTATACATCATTCTTTAAGAGGTTCTAAAGAAGCCTATGGAAATATTCTTTTTTTCTTTCATTACACCATTTTCTATTCCTGATGGCACCATTAAAACTACACGGCAAATTTGCAACAAAACTTTAAAAGCTTGTTGGTTTGAGTTTGCTTGCTTTTTTTCTGCTGCCTACAGCAATAACTTCAGACTCCCACAATCAAACCCAGGACAGCCTAAATTCACCATGAACCAACAACGGGTGGGCAACAAGTAAAAGGTTAGTAAGAGGTTCAAGAGCTGAGCTTCCAGTGCTAACCCACAAGTCCAAAAAATGTGCATCTAGCCTAAAACATCCAGCCTAGAAATCTAGCCTAGAAAATCGAACAGCTCATACCAGATAATGACAGACCCAACTCCATGAGCTTAAAATTTTTAAATATTTAAACCTTCTGGTTTTACTGCATCAAAGAAAGAGAGCTAAGCGAGCATCATAGCACAGAATAATAACCTAATATCAAAGTAGTCACATGCTGATATGTGAGGAGGTGAGAGGGCAGGTATCACTGGCATCACAAGAAGGCAAAAGAATCAGAAATGAAAGGATATCTTGTATGATGCACAATGTTAAAATCATCTGCTCTGAGAAAGGAGTCAGGATGGAGTGTGTCAGCCCTGGAATCTGGCAAACAAAAGATTTTTAGATACTGTGATTTGATCCACAGGAAAAACCTGCTCTGGCCCAGCAGGCACCAAGAACTCACAGTATGAGGCCCACAGCAATTATTTTTGTCTTTCTGCAAATGCAACCAAAAGAGAAATTTCCTTTGCTTCATTTGATAGTCTGTATGAACAATTGAGCCTTTCATGCAAATCCAGCGTTCATCAGGGACTGTTTCGAAAGCAGTCAAGTGTGATGTTGGCTGCTATGGATACAGTAAGTGCAGTCACTGCAGCAGCCATGAATTCTCCCATCACACAAATAAAATTTAAGAGACCACTGTGTCATCTGATTCAAGCATTTGCCAACCCCGATAAGGTCTGGAGCTAGGGAAAGAACATTGTGAAAGATTGTCACAACAGAAAGCAATCTAGACTTCTACCTGTGCTCGTCAACTGAGGAAAACAGAGAATAGAAAATAGGATCTTAAAGACAGCTTTTACAGCTGTAAGTAAGAATAAAACCTAAACGGGGCGTGAAGAAAACTTTCTGGCAGTTAGCAGCAATTTCTCAGCTATGGAAACTACTGATAGTCACTAAAGAAAGTGGTTGGTTTTTTTTGGAAACCACAATGGGAATGGTGTCAAAGTGTTAGTGGGTTTACTGTTGTCTCTGTACCAGGAACTTCGACAGGGTGTATTTTTTTACCATAAGATTAGTGGTAAGAAAAATATATAAAGTGCTTTGTATCTGGCAGCTTTGGCAGGAGTTATCAGAATGCTACCGTCTACAGAAGCTTCATTTGGACTTCCCATCCATTACCAGAGTAATGGGTGATGCTATGGAGATACAGTATGTACACCAGAATGATATAGCAGGCTGAGTCAGGAGGACTGGGATACATCCACTGGCATTGGTTTTAAAATAAATATGTATCCTGAAAAATCTGAGTATACCTCACTGTGTAGAATTAAATGACTGGTTTGTTATTTCCTTGTCTCTGTGTGAGTGAGTCAACTGGTCTTGACTACATCTACGCTGCAGATGATAGCTTGACTGGATTTCTCCATTCACACAGCAACGAGTTCTGTGGGAATGGAAGGGGAGCCCTGGAGCTGGACTCCACATGGTATCCATCCACACTCATCATAGGGTATAAGGCTGTTATCCCAGCCAGCCAGGTAGCCTGCAGTTACAGACCCACATGCTTGACCCATTTATTAGGGCTGATAAACATTTTCAGCTCAGAAACCAAGTCTTCTTACATCCTGCACCTTAACTATGAAGAGCAGTTTCTCAAAAAGATATTCTCAGCTTAGCCAGAGGAATCATCTGAGCTTAGTGCAAAGCTTAGAGAAACACAAGCTAACATTTCCAAAGGCATCTAAACAGTCCACTCTTTCTCCAAATGTCAGGTAACTAGCAGTGAGAACTTCCCAGGAGGCCTAAACTTCCAACAAACAACTGAGGAGACATTACAGGGACAGTTTTCCCCCAAAGCGATAGCTTGTACCATCAACAATGTGCAGCAGATCTGCCTTTAAAACTCACCACATCACGTTTGTGATTGTCCCAGTTGAAGTTAATAACTTTTTACTACTTAGAAAAAGCCACCAAGCAAAGCTTCTGATTCTTGTTACAGGCGGACGGCTTTTCCTGTTTCAGATGAAGTCTGCCTAAGACACCAGAGAAGAAACAGCTGCCTCTGGTCATCCACACGGCATGTGTACCTAAGGGCAGTTGCCTTGTAGCACTGATCTGTTTGGAGTTTTACACAATGCCTGTCCACATGCATACGCATTCAGATCTCCAATAGCTTAATAAAAGTGGACAAAGCAACATGGATTTCCTCACAGCTATGAAAGCAAGCGTCTAAAATTGAAGGGACCGGCTTAATCTGGAGCTGCCTGACTGCATAGCTAACAGCTTGGCAGCTAGGGAGCTACCAGGATTCGTTTGTACGTGTGGGTAGGCAACTAAATCAGCCAATTTTCAACATGCATGCACACTGCTCTGTCTGTTGGCTCCGTCGTGGCTGGCTGCTGTTGTAGCAAAACACTTCGTGCCAGCTGAAAGACGCTGGTGTCTCCCAAACTGTTTTTCATTCTGCTTTACCGCAAAACGCGGCACGGTTGATGTGTGTTATCGCACTAGGGAAAGTCGCTACGGACAGAGCGCGACCCACGCATTTGTAATGAGACTTTCCGTGGCGCAGGGTCTCTCTCGAAGCAGCTGACATCCCAAAGCTGCTGTTCTTTTTCCTCAGATCTGGACAGATCTGGGTAGCACTTACGCAATTCGTTAGCCATCAAGACTTGCTATGGAGCCGGTTAGCGGCTGAAACGGTGTAGCTGTTGCTGTCAGCGTTTGCTGGCAGTGGGACGGGGGCCAGCTGCTCAGCCAGCCCTGTTGCTAACAGACAAGCTGGGTTAGCTGGTATTGTGCCTCCTGTCAAAGGGAATTGCTTTGTTATTCTACTGAATCCATCAGTTGGCCAGGGTGAAAATGACAAAAAAGTACAAAAAAAGAAACAACAAAAAAAATCTGAAAGCCGGTGCTTACTGTATGTGAAAGTGACTTTCAAGCACCCTTGCTGTTAAGACAGGACATGAAAATCCTGCAAAACTGTAAGAATTTTCTTTTTCACCTTATTACAGGTCTTAGTTTAATACAAATACTTTCAACTTATTATGCAAATTAAAACTCCTTTTGATTGACGTGAAATCAACAGTACAGTTATGTTCATTTGCAGTGGAGACTTAAACGTCAAGGAAAAATGGGAAGTATAATAAATACAACAATTTAAAAAAAAACCTAATTAACTGCCTTAGTTTACTGCCTTTCTCATTTAGAGAGGTTCTATTATTCTGATGCCTTTGATTAAGGTCTTTCAGAAAAACCCAGAGAGCTCCAGCTGTCCATCATAATCGATGAGCTCAGCTAATTGCATCATACTAGCCAGTGCCCTTCATCAGATAGTCAAGACTTTCAAGAGCATTTGTTTAGTGCCTGCAGACTTGACATTAACGAATTAAGCTGTCAGGAATACAGGTGGCATAGTGCAATCTAAATTTATTCCTCCTTCTTGTTTACTGAGCCATTCAGGAGAAGTAATTTTAGCATTCAAAACCAATAAGCTAAGACAGAGCACATTCACGGTTCCTTCCACTTAAAAGAACATAAATCAGTATTAGAGAAACCAAGGATTTGAAAAATTCCCCATCAGATCATACGGCAATAGGTGTACAAAAATCTAGACTTATAAATGTTCTGAATCTGCCTTGCCGAACTGTTTATGTTGCAGGGCACACATTCTCTCTCCCATCACATTAGAGAAGTTTGTGACTGCATTTTAGGCTTGCTCTGAAGCCAGCTAAGGCTGTTTTCAAGCACTGCTGACACAGAGCAATTTCAAAACTGGTGCAATGCTTAAAAAGGGAATGAGCGAGCAGACAGAGCTGGCTGGTGTTGGGATGCCCTACTATGGGACATGCAGGGTTGGAAAAGATTGTCCTTGCAAGTCCAGACTGCTATCTCTCTGCTACATCTAGCACCAGGGGACATCTCAGGGTAAGGTTCACAGGTCGGTGGAGGCTATAAAACCCACTTAACTTGCCAGAAAACAAGCTGCACCGAGCGCTTCGCTGCCATGGTCAGTCTGTTAGTGTTCTCAGCGTTACTTCAGTAATCTCTGTCAGATTACATTTTTGCTGTCAGCTGTAGGTGACATACTCCTTTCTGGCCACCAGCACACCTTTGGAGTGCGTAGGATAAACTTGAAGGGATATCAGACAATTTCTTCTTTGTGCTGATTACACAGGATCCATGGTAAGCATTTTGGCAGTGAGCTGGAATATCCACTTCTGTGTGACTTCATATCCAAGTAAAGCACTGTTGGATTTGGGAGAGTTGTTAGCCAGTTTTCCAGAGTCTGGGGTTTTGGGTGGGGGTTTTTTCAGTTTTGGAAAGCTGTTTTATGGGCACTTTTAGAGGGGATGTAAAGTTCAGTGTGGATTTTTATGACACTCATTTTCTTTAGCCAAATTTCTGTTATTATGATAAAAAAAATGACTGATGAGGAAGGGTGGGGAAGCTTCCCTGGAGGGAGAATGGAGAATTAAAAAAAAAAAAAAAAAGATAGATATCCAACTTGAATTAGACAAACAAGTTGGGAGAGAAAGGGAAATATCTGAAGCCTCCAGAGTAGAAAGCAGTCAGTGTATGTCAAAGCATAATACAACGGGAAATGCTGCACTGTGTAGGAATGCAACAACCAAATATGCCAGTTTATCAGGGTGTGAGTACCAAAAACAGGTTGAGGATGAGCGGTTAGAAATAAAGTGATCAGGCTTTTTTTACTTTAATCTTCTTTGTTGTTGTTGTTAGAGTAAATTCCTCCTGATTTGACCAGGAAGAGCAGGTAGACCCTTGTGCCCAGCGTTTCAGTGAAGGACCCAAGCTAAAATCAAGGAGAGGAATCATTAGAATCATCCTTCCTCAGGAAGGAACTATTGTAGCTTTGAGGACTCTTCAATACAAAAATTTTCAGAAGCAGTAAGGGTACAAGTGAAATCATGAAGGATTAACAAATTAAGAAGTATCTTTCTGGAGGTTTGGAGAAGTTTTGCAAGGAGAAGACCAAAAGGAAAATTATAAGAAAACTTGAGTTTGGGACTGGCCTCTGCTTTAAGAGAAGGATTTATCTGAACTGGATCACTATTCACCTGTCATTAGTCTGATGTGGTTAAAATGTGCAAAATTGTTTCTCTCTCCCTATGTAATCTTTTTCAAAAGTAGATGAGTACACAATTAACAGCAGAAAAGAATCCACCATTCACATCCTAGGCTTTCTGCATTATGCTGGAGTGCCCAGTGATGATTTCTGCCTTCACTAATACCCAGTGCAACTTCACTAATTATAGTAAGACATCAATTTCCCTATATGCCTATAAATAAGGTCAAAATATGTGCCTGTCTAACAATTAATCTCTACCCTATGAGTCTGACTTCGAAGCCCATTCCTATTGATTTCAAAAGAAGCTGTTGACACTTTGTTAGTCAGAGCTATCCACTCTCTCTGTATGATGTTTTACTGTTATCAGTAAGATCTATCAATAACCCCCAAAAACACGTTCTTGCCATGCTACAATGCCACGTCTTTCTCCATCAATGTATCTACTGATATTAAGCATTGTCATCATCTATGAGCAAAATGTAGTTGTCCTATTCCCTCCTAATCAAATTCCCCCCAGACTCACACAAACCTGTGAGTATATTTGATAAAATCAGGGACTTTTCTGTTGTAGAAATAACACCTTTTTTTTTTTTAATTTCTCACTTAACATTTTATTTTGTTCTAGCAGAAGGTATCACTTTCCTGGCTATAACAGACTGAATTGATTTGCCTTGGCTTATTTTGTCTTAAAAGATAAGCAGACATGCCCAGAATTTACATGAGAGACCATCTGGAAGTATTAGGTGCTGGATGTGCAAGCCAAGGTGTCAGAGCCAAACACCAGGTCACAAGAAACTGAATAATTGGAATATTACATTTATCCTCTTGCCACAGCCGAGATGGTGTGAGAATTGTAACAGGAAATTAAAAGATTCAACTGTTTATCCACAGAAGACAGGAAACACGGTCTCCATCCCTGCAAATACCCCTTCACCCTCATCTCTCCAGTCCCACCTCCTCTAGTTCACTCCAGTTCACTTTTTAAGATCACTGAGTCTTTGCTATTTATGCAATGCTACGTGTGATGGTGTTTTCTTTTCTCAAGCACCTTTCTACAGTGGAAGTTGGGCTAACACCTCCTATACCCCTCTGAGTAATTTGTGTAAAGAAGCTGTCTCTGAAGCAGACAGAACCTTAGGATCCGTAAGGAATGAAGTAGATAATATCATTAATGGTAGTATAGCACCTCTATAGTTCAGGCCATTTAGCAGGAATAATGATATATGAAGAGTACCAGGGGGTTCAGATATGGGTGACAAAAATGACCAGAAGTACCGAAAGACTTTTGTATTAAAAAGCTATTAAAATGGCTTTATTGCTTATTGGTTACCACTGGGGACAGGTTACTAGATTGGGAAAACCACTATTCTAAATCTGACTGACTTTTAGCAACCAGTGTAGGCTGGGTTTTTCAAGTTATGCAGTATTACATGATGCTGTGGCTCATTTATAGTCTTACAAGGCCCATACAGTTCCTAAGGACAATGCTTTTAGCCAGAAAGACAGGCAGCTGTTTCCCTGTTGCACTCTGAAGGTGGAAACCTTGAGAAATCTTTCTCAGTAAACAAGCTTGCCTTTAATACTGTAGTACTAAAGAATAATGTCATTTTCATCAGACTTGCAAGATTTTGGCATGCTTAATTGAATTTGAAGAGTTTTACAGAGGAAAAAACTGGTCAGTAACAAGTATCAAGGCAGAAAAGAAACACTACGAGGTTAGTTGAAATCAGATTGGAATCAGCCAGATCCCTTTGGTGCCAGTAACCTATAACATGAAAGATGAACGTTGTTGGCTTTAATGTGTTGTCATGTGGGAAATTCATTATATGATGCCCTTAACTAGTACAGCAAAGAAGCAAAGAACATGCTTACGCTTGCTTGCACCAGATCTGCAACTTGAAGGCTTTGAAGGTACGCCGTCCTTGAACCCTACAGCATAAATTCTATTTTCTACCTGCAAACTTAGACTTTTCCTAGTATGACATAACACAAAACACATGAAATAAGTTAGCAAAAGTGCTTTTTTTCTTGCATAACTGAGATTTTATTAGCATCTCTCTCTGGCACAAACTGTGACAGACAAATTATTGCTTGTTGTCCCTCAATTGACACAGGTTTCTAGTGCAGACTGTAGATTGGTAATTAATTTGATGATACATAGATATGCTGCCAACATCTTCTAACCTTTTCAAAGGTACTTTGAATGCTGGTTCCAAAACATTTTGGATCACAAACATCAGTCATCTGTCCACATTTCCATTGGACCATCATGAAAAATTATCAAATGTTTAACTGGTAACACTTGGCACTAGAGCTTGACAGACTGCTTGCAGATCTCCCACTGAGACCTGAAAAACCACCAGTGGCCCCCACACAACAGCTTGAGATTGGTTAATTTGGAATATGTTATTTGTAATAAGCCTTCCACTGGATTCTTCCTTTTGTCTTTCACTAATCCTACTGTCTATCACAGTGAATCAAAACCAAATGTTAAAGATGGGGGAAAGAACTCATAAAAGGAACAGAAGATGATACTGTGAAAACAGAAGGAAAAGCTCCTGTTTCTGTACCCTGCCATATTGAAGAAGTCCCGTTCCAAATCTGAGACTGCTCACGTAACACAGGCACATCATCTCTGCCAAGGATAAAGAAACTGGAAGTCCATCACAGCATAGATTTACATTCAGAGGCTTGTGTTTTTATAAGCATCTGTGCACCATTTTATTTTTTTAAAATTTCTATATAAATATGCAGGTTTTGAAAAGTAAAACAGTATTTTAAAAGATTTAAAATTAAATGCAGGAAACAGCTTTTGTAAGCAATTATTGGTTAGCAAGCCATTCCACTGTATAGCAATATTTAGGGAAATTATATTTATAATGTATTCTGCTCAAAAGATTTTGGTTATAATTTTTGCAGTATGTGACTAATATGTATTTGTGGAGACAGTTAGATCTTCTGAGCTGTAATGACCTGTGTCTTTCTTGATTTCTTGTATTCCTTGTATTTCATAAGAATAAATTATTTATTATTTAATAATACTACCATTTGAAGTTACCTGTATTTCCTGCCCTACGTAGATTACATGAGATTTTCCAGAGTTTTAATGCTTTAGGCCAGTCTGAGATTTTTTTAAAGAATCTGATTTTCCCAAAGATGTTAAGCAGACATCTTCCTTTTAAGACTTTGACCTTGAGAATATTTACAATTTTACTTCTCTCAAAGTGCTGTAAATTAGCATTGCGAACTCTTTCACGGAGATATGAATATCTTTGTTCTGATTTTACAGAAAGAGATTTTATGGGTAACAATGTTGTTTTCACTTGGCAACTTTTGCCCATTTCGAGAATGTTATTTTCTGTTTTCTATAAATGTGTTTCAAGGTTTTTGCATTATTAATAACCTACTAGGTGGGACACCTTAATCACACACTGAGGTTAATTTTGTTACCTGCTACATATGTGCAATAAAATCAGGCTTTACTTGAAGAACTTGTAATCTAAGTGTCCTTAATGATATTTCTACTGGTATTTCTTGCTCTTGTAAAGCAGTTGAATACTTGAAGAAGAAAGTCCCTCAATAGATGGCCAGTTTGCTGCACTGAGCGAGGCTCATGAAGCTCACAGTTGCTCTGGTTGAATATATCTCATTCAGCACCTCATTCACAAGACTTCCCTATTCACTGCTGTCACAGGCAAAACAGTCTCGACTCAGGGCATTTCACATAATTTAATTTATTGGAAATAAATAAAATGAAATGTTTAATCACTCGTTAGGTATTGAGAAAAGAGCAAGAAAACAAATTATTAAAAAACACCCGGAGAAATACCTTCCTTCCCTTTCTCCAGGCTCAACCTCTGTCCAACACCTTCCTAGCCCCTTCTTAATCTGCGCTTTCAGGGGCACCCCTGGCCCCGCGGGTCACACACAGGCCGCACTCCCGCAGGGTGTCCCTGCCCCACTGCGGGGCCCCCTACCCAGCAACAGGTATGTCTCCTCCCAAGGCTGCGTCACCAGCCACCTCCCAGCGCGTCCACTACCACATCTCCTCCGTTTCTTTTCTCAAAGTGCTTCTCTTCGCATTTCTCCTCGTGCCTCCCCTTTTTGCATTCTCATACCTTTCCTTTCTGTGTGCCCTCAGCGTGCCCTCATGCCTCTCCTCCAGTATCTCCTGCCCCAGCAGCCACTGCCCTTTTTAGCATCTGTTTGAGCAAAGGAGCCATTTTCTGGGGCACTCTGGGCTGTTTCCATCTGTTGCCGAGCCAACCGGACCAGCCCAGGGCACCCTGCAGCTGCTGCCCCCCAAACACTGCTATTGGTTCCCAACGCAACTACTTAGTCAAGCGCAATTGTGCAAACATTTAAGCCCTGAACTCTTCAAAGTCATTATGTGACTTATATACACAGTAGCAGGACCTCGACCTAAATTAAGTATGCATGAATACACTGTTCAACTTCTTTTCACCATCCCTGCAATAAAAAGACTTAAAAAAAAAAAAAAATAAATCATCTGGGTTTAATAATTCAATTAATTTTAATTCCCTGAATTAATTAAATTGTCAAAACTACGAATCACTCAACTTAATGACTAGTACCTGCCACTGGTCTCAAATACCTCTCACATAATAATACTTCTTGTGACATACTCCCAGTCCTAAACTGTACCTAAAGTACATCACTAGGCAGATGAAAAGACATGAAGAAACCTTATCCACTCTGCAAATTATCTTTTTGAAAGGAGCTCTTTTAAAAGTCTTCTATTTTGAAATTTTATTTACTGAAATTCTCCTAAAATGTTCTGGGAAGAATCTTTTCCTTCATTGTTGCAATGCAATCGAGAAAAAAAAAAAAAAAAAATGAAGGCACAATCAATTGTAGAAAAACAGTGCCGCACCTTATTTTTGACCCACTATAATTAAGTCTTGTTCTCCAGAGCCAAAACCACAACAGCTAATGACTTCCTAGGAAAACTAAAGCTCACGGAGCTAGGAAAACCCTAAAGAAGCCATTTAGCACAGTCCTCCACCTTAAACAATTTCCCTTCTCAGATTTACCCTGTGATAACTTTCTCTCTTTGATGGATATTGAACCAAGGATCTCCCATATCTTCCTCTCACACCTATTGTCTTTAAAATTACATCTCATTTTCTGCTTTTACCTTTCAGCTTTTGTCTCTGTATGTTCCTCCCGTGCTCAGATGCAGTCCCAGTGTTCACTTCCCACATGCTTCCTTCTTGAGTTTCAGGTTCAGAAAGAGCTCACAGCTTGGCCAAATCTTCTTGTCTTTCCTGTCTTTCTGCTTCATGTCATTCCTTTACAGACTGCTTACTTTCTTCAATTTCTTTTTCTACTAGGCAAGATAACTTCCCTCCCAAGTGTCTGAATTTGTTGAAGACTGACTGCCAGGAATACGTAGATTTAATTTTCCTGTTCTTCCGATCCAAAGATTTAGAAATCTGAAGTAACTATTCTCCAACTTATCTTCCTCTGTTGTTTTGTTAACAGTTCCTCCCTAATCCCTGGGAACACATGTAGAAGATTCTCTGGTGGTTGCTTTTTTCCAAAAAAAAAAGTGTCTAAAAAATTGTCTCACACATATTCCAGTAATTTGTTGCACAATTCACCAGGTAGTTAAAAATCTCCATTGCCACCACAGGAGTGGTGGTTCTGTCACTTACTGCCAAGATGTTTTATTCTCTTTCTTGCCCCCGCTTTAATGTCATCTTCACACCTCAAACTTGCCCCTATAGCAAGGAGGCCTAACGGGAACCTCATGGGGTCCCTGCCTGGGGACTCCCTGGTCTTCTGCTCCCTGAGCCTTCAGACCTGCTCCAGGCCATTCCCAGGACTGCCACCAGCAGAAGGGGACAGAAAAGTCCTGGCAACCCTCCGTAACGTCTCACCCTCAGGATCCTGGAAGGCAGCACGCTTGCCACCACATCAGGCCCAAGTAACGGAGAGATGTTTCCATGACTCTCAGGACAGAATTACCTGCAACCACAGTCGCCATCTTTTATTTCCTCCTACAGATCTTGGCCCTGAACCTCATAGCCTTGAGTCGCACAGCTTTTTCTTCTCTGCCAGTGTAATAGTCCCACAAGGCTCTGCCCACTCATTGGCACCATTTCTGAATCAGGCAGAATTTCTTGGTGGTTAACTTCTACATGACATGTGCACAGAATTTATGGGCCCAAAGCTCTGCCTACAGGTGTGTAGAAGTTAACATCACCAAAATACTTTATTTTACCCTTAATTCTCTACTGACTGCTTCCTTGGTTCATAATATCTTCAATCAGACAGGAAAGGGAGGAGGAAGGGAGAAAGAAGGAATCCACTCTCAGAATGAAGCCCAATAAGACAAATTCTGTTACGATTTAAGAATGAAGCCTGACAGTCCGACAGTTCTACAGAGCCCTGCACACAGGACAGCTGAGGGACAGGGTGCTGACCCCTGGGCTGGAACAGTGCTCATCAGTATAATTATACCCTGACTTCATCCCAAAACCTAGCAAGGGTTACTGCGTTGTCTTTTTGAGATTGTAGTCATAAAATTGTCAGCTGTGGGCAATATATTCAGCTCATTTTCATACACACACTGCAAGCCTTGTTACCAGGGCCTCACAAAGCATCTCTTGAAAAAGGAATACAAGATGCTCTTTGTAAATAAAAGTTCATGAGTCTGAGGAATGAAGTCATTTTCCAAAATCGCAGTGAACGATATTCTTTTTCACGAGCCGACAAGAAGCTGAGAGGTGGGCTTGAGGGAAAGGATCTGAATGAAGCATGCTAGAGAAACCACTTAGCCGTATTAGCCCATGGCACAGCCAGGCTGTCTCCCTCCTTCTCCTCCTCCTCCTCCCGCCCACAGCCTCCCCTCCCCCATGCAAAAGAAAAGGTTGGTCTAGTGGTTTTTTTAATAAATTTGGCACCTTTCTGCCTTCCACTTAATAAACTGGACATGTTAAAAAATAAACAGTCATGAGAGTCAATGCTTCATGTGGAGTGGTTGGATGAAGTCGGGGGGTGGCGTGGGGGGGGGGGGGGAGAAAAGTGTGACCTCACTTTCTGAACGGCAAAGTTTGAGTGGGAGGGTCTCGACACGAAAGGTAAAAAAGGGAATGATGTGAACATGTGAAGGAAGCCAGAGCACCGAGCAAAGCGTCAGTCTGTATCCTGACAGGGGGAGATAAGGTGGCTGGGGAGCCAGCGGTGCTTTCCTGGAATACAATCTCTGTTTGACACTCTCTGCTTAAGCACTGCCCATCTGTATGTTATTGAGCTGGAGCCTCTGGGGAAAAAGAGGAGCCACAGGCACAGAGAGTGAACAAGGGAGGCAGCAAAACTGCTTTTCTTCCCTTCTTTTCCTTTTTTTTCTTTTTTTTTTTTTTTCCCTCTTTAAATTGGGATCTGGTTAGACTGCCTTGAAGTGCCACATCTGGAAACTGAATGCTGAAAGAAAGTTAAAATAACTGAGGCACCACTAAGCCAAGGGGGGCTGATTGCAGAAGAGGGTAAACAATTACTGAGACGCTAGAAGACCACTGCTGGATGTAAGGGGAGGAAATGGCTTTGATCTCCGCCTGGCCCCTCATTCCTCCTATATTATTCTTTTTGAGATGCTTCTCCTCCAGCACAGCCTCAAGTGGGGGAGGCATTTTTCAGTTTGACATTGAAGGTAGCTCAGCGGTCAGCGCGCAAGAAGCCACTGTTATCAGAGGGCAGCAGCAGGCAGTAGCTACTGGAAGTTGGGTGCCTTTTGCTGAGGTACAGTAACTCCCTTCTCTCTCTAGTGTCTGTGCTTTTCTGCTTTCATCTGTCTGTGTTGAAGATCCCATCTGGTTAACGTTAGCTTAATCATTCGATCCTTAAAGCGATACCGGAGGATTTGGGGCGGGGGGGGGAGGTCTGAGACGTTGCGTTTCGGGAGTGAAGAGATACAGTTCAGACTTCAAAATGTACACATGCCCTGCCTGCTGCGAGCAGACAGCTGCTGTACTTTGCAGTGAGGCTGGCTTAGCACGTCTCTGACTTTCCTGCCAATGTAACTAAACAGGCCTGTCCAAACAGAGCTATTTTACAAGGGTTAATTGTCATTACACTTTTTCTGCTTGTCTTGTTGTAGCTCCTGCAATTGCAATTCACTTAAACTTCCAGAAAGGGTCTGTCTTTTGGTGGCAAACACTGTACTGTAAAAGTTTGTGCTTTTGTCTTTGAATGCCACAATCTGAAGTTCCTTTTCACAATGAGAGTGGGGATAATACATCAAAAGCATGTAAGAAACTGCCTGCAGAGAAAACACCTGCAGACATTTTAAGACTTCCAAAAGTATGAGGTTGGGATTAGTGACAAATGAAATTAGAAATACCTGAGAAGCAATTTACAGTGGAAAATTTTCCTGCAACCCCTGCATTTTGGGATTGGTTGATACTTCTCATTCTAGGAAGGCTGCGTCAGGAATGGACTGCTCAAAAGTACAGCTTGAGAAAACAATAAATTACTCCAGCATACGCTGGGAGGGGGGAGACAGTAATGTGTCATGTGTGGGAGATGCAAAGTAGGAGGCAAATTGAGTTACGTGAGGTCATGGGAAGGGAAAGAGTAGTCCTTCTAGCGTAACATCCAAAAATGAGGTGAGATTAGCACAGCCGTGTCACTATGACAATATCAACATCACAATCTCTGATATCACGAGGCTAATTTCCCTCCCTACACTCCAATTTCCAGAACTAACAGCCATGGAAATAAGTGCACAAGCCCTTCGGACAGCCGAGGTTACCACGGGGCTGGGCAGAGCTGGTGTCCCCCCCCGCAGTGGCTCCAGGCAGCTGGGCAGCCTCAGGAAATGCCTGCCCACCCTGCCAGGGACTCGGCACGAAACGCGACCCGTGTGAGAAAACTGGAGGCTAAACCCTGCTCTGCTCAGCGTAGGGGCTCTCGGGAGCCGTCCCGGGCTTGGATGGGCTCCATGCCATGGGATGTACAGCTCTTCTCTTCTGGCCTGGGATCAGCCCCGGGAAGCCACGTTGCCACCTGTTGCTTCCAACATGGAAAGGGCCTCAATGAAATGCCTGATTTAAGAGCTGGATGGGTTTTGTAGCTGCTTTTCACAGGATAATGTGCATAAGTGATTATTAGCCTTTCTTGATAGGATTGTGTAGTATGGTTTTGTCAAAGACACAGTTCACATTGCTTCACTTTAACATATTAGACTATACCTTGGGAAAGTGCTGCGAGATATATTGAACACCTCAGAGGAATGACACCTTAGTCTCCTTCACCCACTTCAATCCTCCCTAAAGTTGCATTTGTATGATCCAACCTAATAGACTCACTGACTGGCACTTAGTCTGGCAGTTTACCTCAGTCCCTGCAATGGTAGCATTTAGACTCTGGATCCCATGTTATGAATGGATGATGCTGCCTGCTATCTTCACGCCAGGGCCTTTGGCTGCAGGATCTTGTGGTTTCAGGTGGAAGGAGCCAGGATTTCAGCTCCCTATGCAGGCTGCAGACTTACCTTACTGCTGCATTTCAGGGCCCAGCTCTATGGCAATTTGCAAGGAGGCCCAGCTGGATGCTCTTTTGGGATAGGGCTGATGGCTCTGCAACAGTGAGCACCTGCTTACCCACTGATCCATGTACGTAGTCGGTACCAGGAGCTGGGGATCCAGCTCTAAGCCCAGAGGTTGATGTAGGGGCCAGAGTGATGGTCTGGTAGTCTCTCACCCAAGGAAAGAAGATCACATTTTGTCCTGAGAGAGTTTCCCCCTCCCACAGCCCACCTCCCCTCCCTCGGCCCCGGGAACAGGGTTTGTCCCAGCAGGTTTGCATTAGCCTCTTTCGAAGCCTGAGTTCTTAACCCGCAGCTCACAGCAAACCGCAGAATAAACTCCCATACACAGCGCGGTTTGATTCAGCTCCTTCGTCTAAATATTGACTCAGGCCTACAGCTCTCCAGAGCAGACAGAGGTTGTTAGTCACATTGAATAGTGCCAAATTATACAAAGGGGGCAGATTTGCAAGGCAGAGTTGTGGAGCCGTGGATGGGGCTTCACTGTGGACTGTGGTGGCAGTCAACCGTGATGTGAAACACGCCGCTGTAAAGCTGGAGGACAGATCAGGGCAGACAGAGACCGTGGTGTTTCAGTAGCCTGGACAGAATCTGCCCTACACATGATTTTGCTCTACACAACATCTTCAGAAAACTGTAAGGTCTGAGACGGTGCTGGTGGGAGTTTCCAAGCTGTAACTGGTGGAATGCTCTAAAATCCTTGTAAGAGTTTGATATTATGAATCTAGAGAAGAACATAGGATCCCAATTAATGTAAATACATATTAGTGAATATTTCTCAGTTGTCCACTCCTCTTCCCATGTTTGGCAGCCCTAAGCTCAGAGGAACTTGGAGAAGTGGTTTAAAAATTCAGCATTAATGTTAATGTGGAGCTTTTCTGTGCCTTGGATTTGAATGAAAGACTCTTAACAGCAGAGAGGACTAACTACATTTTCAGTGCTATGCTAATATGCTGTACCCACTCACAGAGTGGACCATGGGTTTAAGGTGGACTTCAAGCAATATCTAGTAGCTTGGTGCCCTGGTTGTTAATCAATATGCAATACAGTACACCTAAATCAGGCACATAAACTGTTTCCCAAATTTTTCAATCAGAATCAGGCACTGTCTTCATGTATACAGTACTGGAGACACTACAGTACTTCCCCACGCAGTACTGGAGACACTAGGTTTTTAAAGCCTCTAACTCCTAGTGGTCTTCCCTGGAGGCCCTCAAAGGAGCCTCTTCCTCTGTCAGAACTATGTTGGGTACTCACTTCAGGGCAGCTTTATTAATCGGCTAAAGTCTGGGGCACAAAATGTAGATGTTTAAGTTAACTGGACTGGATTCCACCCAATGAAATGTCATGTTAGCTACATAATGAGCACTGGTAGTGACCGTCATGGAATAAGGTATCTACCTCTCTGCCTGTTTCAAGAGAAATGCTTATAAATTGATGAAAATTATTCAGAAAAGTATCATGAGAAGGGTTACAGTGTTTGGAATTGGAAGATAGCTGAGAGACTCTACAATCCAATCTGCTTAGCTAAGAGGGAGGCTAAGAAAAAACTTTGAACTTATTGTGTAAGCACATACATAGGCAAAAAAAAATTTAATAACAGGCTTGCTAGTCTAACAAATGAAGGTATCATCACATGCAACAACTGGAAACTGAAGGTGACCCAGTTCAGGCTACAAGTTAGTTACAAATTTTAATTTCAAAGGTAATTAAGCACTGGAGACTTTATCCAGTTGTGTTGGATTGTCTATCAAGAGGCAGATCAATATGAAAAGCACTCTCGAGTACTCAGTTGTTTGTGTGCTATGTAGGATGATTAAGTTCCTTGGCTCACAAAGACAATAAGAGGATGTGAGGGAGATGTTACAGTGCCGAATCCTGATGTGTGGGGGGAGACAGTGAGAAAGAAAGCACTGGATCCAGCTCATCGGTATAACCCAACCACAGTTGGCAGCATTAAGTCAGAGATTGATTTTTCCAAATAATGATAGATTAAAATATTCTACAAGGAAGATTCATCAGAGATGGAAGCAAAGTATTTAAAACTGACAGACAGATCTCAAATGAAAGCAAACAAGTGAGTGGCAAACATCAGAAATCTTTGGTTTAGGGTTCCACTCATTTGCTTGGACACAGCAGAAGGAAAGGGGATGGCGAGACACTCCAGTTTTGGTGAGGCACAGAGTTAAAACTGAAAATCAGAAGGGCCTTCTAAGAACAGTTATATTCCACTGTCACACACATGCCTTTAAAATAAGAGGCAGGTCATACATTACCTCTTGGGTCTGAAGCCTGCCACTGTCAACATTTGTGTTTGTAAATTCCACTGACATGATGGTTTTAATTATAAAGGTGTAGATTTTATTCCCCAGTAGGAATAAAGTTCCTTACAGAGTCTAAGGTAAGAATAAACAATAGTACAAGACTTCAAATACTAGAAAGTATGGCAAATGATTCCCTGTGATTCACGTTGTGCAGTCACTCACTTTAATGTAAAATGAATATAAGGTGACATTGAGAAAAAGACTCATTTCATTCTGATGTAAATGACTACTTGAGGTCAAGAAAATAGCCAAGAGAACTATAGGAGATGAGTGTGGGAAGGATTAGTGAAAGAAAGGGGAGACAGACATTCTGTGGAGACACTTGCCAAGCAAGAAAAGATAATTTCAAATGTTCTCTATGGAAAGAAGAGAAGCAAACAGTGGGAAAGGAAGCAAACAAAAGCAAGAAGAAGACAAAAGAGAGGAAAAAATTAGAGCAAGAATGAGATAATCAAGAGCCTTAAGAGTAAAGAAAAAAAATGAAGTAGCTGGGACAGGGCAGGAAGCCAATTCCCAGAGTGAAGGAAGGCATGATATTGTTGGACGGATGGAAGAGGAAAACTGTTTCCAGCATGAGTAGTTTTGGCTCAGGGGAAAGGCAGAGAGGCAAAAGAAGTCCTTTAAAGGAAACTATTATCATAAACAAGTCAAAATTAGCCATTTACTATAAGAGAAAGTAAGAGGCAGAAGTTATCTGTTGGAGCTTGCATGTTAAAATGATATGTTTGACAATCATTTTTTTCCCACCTGACTTCTAGAGCAGCTGCTGATCTAAACTTTCAAAAGCAAGAAACAGTATTTGAGGTGCTTTGCCTCTGGTTCTCTAAAGGCATAAGCAATAAGTAGCACAGGACCTGTGACAAACTCACCTCTCTAAAATGGCTTACATCAAGTATATAAAAAGAGAGCAATCATAAGTCCCAACCGCTTGTTAACAAAGACTCAAACTATCACCAAATTGCCTTCATCCTTTCCTCCATAAAGGTTGGAAAGAAAGTCTTGCAGACTGTTTAGAGAAACCACGATTTGATCCTTACTTGTGATATTAATCTGTTCAAAACTAGCACTCAAAGCAGCAGCAGAAGACCCAGTCCTGAGGTGTGAGCCAAAAAGGGTTTTAGCTTGACAGAAAACTTTATATTCTTTTAAACTAATGGGAACTGCACCTACCTTTAAAAAAGTCGATCTTTAAATGAATTCATTTCAGACCCTTGAGGTTATGTTAGGTTAACTCCCCAAATGGGCAATGTAGAGTTCTAGCTGCTGTTTTTTTCTGGTACAACAAGGTTATGTTCTGAGAAACATCTATTAGTGGGGAGGAAGTTTTACTGCAGATGTTTGTGATTCCAGCTTAAGTTTCTCATCAAAGCTTTAATGAAAGTCAGCTGCTTGGAGTACAGCCACCAGACCCCAAACCTTTTAAATCATAGGAGGCTGAAGGAAATGGAAGCACGGAACAGAGCAGATGGATAGTGGGAAATGTTCTTCATTTCAAGGAGGTGCATAAAGCACTCACCAGAACAATGAAATTTAAACTCCACTGCAGTGAGTTCCCACAAAGTTTTGGGCAAGTACCAGCAAAGTGACCCAAAGCTTATTCAGGGCTGTGAAAACCAGAAACAGGCATTTCATGCCCACTCTTATTCATGACATGGGAAGCAAGGAAGGAATTAGAAGTCCAGTTTTTCGAGGGGGCACGAGAAGCAATAAAAGAATCGGTTTCTGAAGGAGTACTTGTCCTGATTTAAACTGATAACAATTAGAGCTCATAGTGTTCAAGAGGTGTGTAAAATAGATCTAGTTTCTGAGTAATATATAACCAGCCATTGATAATTTAAAATTTGCTTCTGGACTTACATTTCAAACACCAAAATACAGACACCCTTGGTTTTTATATTTTAATTGGTCCTCTTGAAAGCTTGGATCTGATCCCAGTTCATTTTCAGACACCACCGTGAGCTGGAGGTGTTTGGGTTATGCATCCTAATGCAAGGTTCGACAACTGCTGAATAGTATTGTATACAAAGCTGTTAGATCTCACAGTTTTTGAAATCTAATTTTTTGTCATTAAATGATCTCAAAGAGATTTTCCTAACTATCAGTCAGGATACACACAGTGTGTATTTGGCAATGCAAATAGAGATTGACTAAAATGCAGTAAATACTGTCTGGCTTTGTCATTCCTGTTTAGCTGTATTGTGCAATTTTTTAGATGGTTATTTTCTTAAAATAAATACTTCAGGAAACTAGAACTCCCTTTTTTTCTTTTAAGACAAACCAGCAAGAAACAGTGATAAAACCCCAGCACTCAAGAGTTACTAAGTTACCTAATAGGAGCCAAAGAATAATAGACAGTTGTGAAAAATATTTTAGAAATTAGTCTTGCAAGTTTACAAGACTGTAAGAAGAACTAAAATCTTATTTTTTAAGTCATGACACGTGGAAGCCAGGGAGCATGAGAAGAACTGGCACACTTGAATGTTAATGTGAAACATAATTTAATAATTACTGAATAAAAAGACTCTACTTGCATGAACAGTTACCAATAAGATCTGTAAAAATAGCCATTTTAGCTAAAACTGTAAGGCTTTGAATCATTGTTTAACTCTGTCTTCCCAACAAAAATGACTGAAAATGAGCTTGTTCAGCCTTCCACCATTGGCGTAAAGTGGAAGAAAAGGTTACATGGAACCAGCACCTAAACCAGACCGTTTCTGGGCTGTGTGGTACCTTGTTACCACCCTATGATGCATCCTGTTACTGTTGAACGAAAGGCTTTCTGAGCGGCAAGAGATGAGCAGACTTCTTTTCTGCCAAGGTGACTGTAAGACCAGTATGTCCTAGGGTTTCCCACTGTGGTTTTCCACCTCTGGTCCTGGATGATAGCCCATGGACAGCCACAGACAGCCTACCGTTCATGACTCCCTTATGCTGTGCTCCCCACTCCTGGCTCCAGGGACCCTTCCTTGAAAGCACTCTGTGGAAGCAAGCACTTATCCAGAGAAAATCTGCTCCAGTATCCAAAAAAAGGGAAAAAAAAAAAAAAAAAGAGCTGGCAGGGCAAAACACAACACAGCCCTCCCTACCCCAGCTATTAAAATCCTACATGCCCCAGAAAAGCTAACACAGCCTGGCCCGTTGAGGGTTGGCAAGGTCTCCGGAGCACCAGTGCTTGGCACAGATCCATTTGGGGGGGAGGTGGGCAGGTTCAGGGGGAAGGTCTAGACGTGGAGTAAGGTCAGAGGGGATTTGTGTGCCCTACTCAGCTTTTTTGAGGTTTGTGGTTTTCTGTGGCTCCCTACTTCCCATCAGTGCCAAGGATTGTCTTCAGAGACTCAACAGAGTCTCTAAGGCACCAGCTAATTCCCTTTAAGTCAGCTGGAAACAGGGGTTTGGGAGATGGATTTTTGTGAGGGATGAGGAAAGAAATTGTGGGGGGTTTTCTCTTGATGCATCTATTCTTCCCCCTCTGTGAGACTAGAAGAAACTCCTTTCTTCGTTATCAGACTATGTCTGTGATGAAACAAGCCAGGGGCCGAGAGGCAGTAAGAGATCAGGGCAGGTTATCCCTTCTCCCGAGCCCCGGCTTTTCCCCTCTCCTTTCAGAGCACAGCCTCTGCCCACCTCCACGCTGGGGGTAAGGCATGTCGTTAACCACGCCGAGCATCTCGCTTCCTTCCCACATGTTTAAAAAGTGCTGGGACCGTTAAGGGGGAAGCCCTATTTTGAGAACAGCCCAGAAACACAGCACCTGCCGGTCAGCCACCCCAGCAGCTGCCTGTTTTGTCCACAGTTGGGCCACCCTTGGGAGGGAGAGATGGATGAAAGCTCTTTCTCTTGATCTTTCAAGATTTTCACATTGGCTTGTGTTTCATGCTAACAGGCTTTTAAATTGGTGCCATGGCTATTGGTCAAGTAGATCATTGTATGTCTCTACTGTGATTCCAACATTTCAAAGAGCTGCAAAATTATAGCAGGAAATACTAGAAATCTGGGGCGGGGAAAATTGCTGCAAAAGGGGAAATCAAAGGAAGCTTCAGATTTACTCTCTCAGTTCTAACAGTGTCCCACAAGCACAGCTGTACCTGCTTTAAAGGCCACTTTTCTTCTTTATCCCTTACAAATTTTTGTCTCTACCTGGAAATCTCTCAGGGAGTGCTGTAGTTTCTCAACTGATTATGGCCCACTTATCTGGGGGATGGAAGAGGAGAAAGTATGACTCAGAATGCACATTTCATGTGAATGTTTTGTAGGGACTGGGTGGAGGGTGGTTAATGAGGAAACAACACAGAATTATTCATCCCTTTTCCTGTAAATTGTTCTCCTTGAATAAACTTGGCATTTTGTTTGAAAGAGGAAAATCAAATAGCTACCTTTCCAACTGCAGATTTTCTATTTCCAACAGTAAGCGTCTATAAGAGTAAGTTTTTTACTTAGTAGCTGTAGTAATAAGTACATTAGAACAGAGGCTGGTATTAATCTCTAATCCTTAGCCAGCTTGCGGACAGCTAAAACATTTTAGCCTTCCCCCTTTTTGGAGAAGAATGCCTTTTAAGCAGAGGCTTTGTCTTTCCCACTGTATATGGAAAAAATGACTATGCACTTCTACAGAGAATGCCTAGCTGAGAAATGTTTATCTTGGATCCAACCCCATCTCTGTTGCTGAATGGCATTTTGTTTTCCACTTGGACTGGGGAAGGAGTAACAGTCTGGAAACATTTTCAACACAGGAAAATTTTTTTAAATTAAATACAATTACTTAGTCAAGGTAATAGATAATGTTGCTCTGCATAAAGCCATCTGGCTTTCAGCTATCGCTTGTTTTTGTGAGAGTCGCTGTTAGTCTGTCACTGCTACAAAGGAGGGATGCACGAGCCCACTCAGGGAGCAAGAACACAGAGTGGCAGTGGGCTGGGGAGGGGGTTCCTTGGCATTTTTCCTTGTTGCCCATGCTCTGCTTTGCTTATTGGTTTGGGGATCGCCCATGTGCAATTAGACACACTCACGCTTTCTCTGAGTGCTAGCCCGACTATGCAACAGGGAGAAATAGAGGTAACTTTCGTACTGTATCTCCCCTGCCAGCAGGATTTTACCTAGAACTGGAGCAACTAGTTTCAGTCTTGCTAGTTTTAGTTTTAGCAGTCGCCGAGCTCCTTGTCTAAAACTTTGGGAAGATGGTTTCCATCAGCGTCATAATCTGTTCTTAATTTTCATCAAAAACAAACTTCTGTTTCGGAAGCTGATGAGTTGATAACTCCTCAGGTGATACATAAATATTCCCAATTGTCAGGGATAAGTCAGCAAGTGAAGTTTTCAAATGAGGTTGTTACTGTTAGGGCCTTGTCCTGTCTCCCTTAGGGCAACCACAATTTTTTCAGTAAATTCTGAGGAGAGCTCAAACCCTCCGTAATGATGAAGATCTTACAGTGTTAAGCTGTTGCTTAACACAGCAACAGTTGGAAAATCAGACTCAATTCAGTCATCAGATATATTCTTTAGCAGCTGCAGACTGGCCAGACACAGCCCCATGCTCTCAGGTGGGAGCATCACTGGGGATGTAGACAAAAAGGGACAATACTGAAATCCACGCACAGGGGATGACAGAAGGGATGGTAGTAACAGAAAATAAGGCTTCATTTGTTTCATCATTCACTGAACAGTTCATTTACTGAAAAAGACTACAGATTGGAAGCCAGAGTCACTGCTTTATTTAATTTTTTATGTTTGAAGATTCAAATTACTCAGCTTCAGAAAAACACACCACTGCAGCTTTAATGAGCATTTCATATCACTTACCTAGAAAACCCCTTTATTAAATTATTTTGCTCAGATCTATGGCAAATGCACCCCGTGGGGCTTTAATTTTCACTGAACCTATCTCATCTTAGAATTTAATTTAAAAAATAAGAATATGCAACAATATTGGGGGTTTTCACTGAATGACTATTTCAGCAAGAAAGAATTGGCTTTTACATTTGCAAGCTAAATAACAAAACAGAAAGCTTATTATTGTGTAATTCACATAATTGCTTTAGTTTGTAATCTTATTAAATGCAATTAGAACTGAGATACCTGTCAAGATAAGTGGATAAAAAAAGATTACCAGCATTGTACCAGAACTCTTCACCAACTTCTGGTTAATTCCTAATTTACAACATCAGTGGAACACTGGAAGTAATAAATAGTTCCCAGTTAACAATGTCAGAAATTTAAGGGAACAGTACAGGAATTTAATGTACTACACCAGGGTGCTTATTATAAAACTATCACGAATATTGATTTGGAGACTAAGCTAAAGTATGTGTTCCTCTCAGTGATGTTTAAAATTTTAAAAATAAATTTGAAATTGCAAATGGCTAATTTGCACGAGGTTTCTGCCCTTGAAATGGTAAATAGAGTGGCTTTTTGCATGCAGACAGTTCTCTAGCAGCTGTAGTGTTGTATTAAATGGAGTAATTAACCGTCTAGCTATGACATCACATACTGAATTAATTTCTCCAGTAATAATAGTTAGAATGTGACCTTTCTAGTTCAGAAGAATTTGATACTGTAAACCAGAGGTGATGAAGGCTTATAGAAATTATAAATAGAGCTCGGAGGCCTAAGGGGAAGCTGGTGAGCAAGCTTGTTTGTTCTTAATTCTCTGGGTTTGTGAGGCTTCAAAGCTCAGGTAAATTTAGCAAAAAACAATAGAGAAGAAATCAAATTGCAGAGCAGATCTCTGCTTTTGTCTGCATGTTGTGGAGTACCTCACGGTGTAAAGCAGGACTTCTGTCTATCTCTCTTTATGGTGACTTTAATGGTAGGGCATGTCTGGCCAACAGGTCAGTCATTAACTTCTGAGAGTCTCATTCTCCAAAGAAACACAAAGATCCCGCTGAAATGTCACTTCATAGGGATTTATAGGTTCAAGTACAAAGACAGTCTTGAATTTGCTATTACTCAAAGTCTGGGAATTTGAAATTCATCTATTTCTTGAAATGATAACTTAAGCTACAGTGAAGTATGACAGCTCTTAGAAAGGGCATCACCAGGGCGTTTTATTTTTAAAATTAGTTATAGTTTAACTGAGTGGTTGGAGGAACTTACAGCAACCTCCTCCATAGCCAAGACCTGGTCTAGGAAGATGCATGTAGCAAACTAAGAGAAATGAACAGGACAGGTTAAGGGGAAATTATCAGCAGAACTAATGTTATTTGCGCCTTTGGTAGGAGCTCCAGATCTTCATTTGTTTTTTTCGGGAAAAGGAAAATGTTTTAATCATTGTATCTAACAAAAACAAATGCCCTGAAAGACGTTTTAACAAAAACAACTTCTATATCAAATAGATTTTCCCATATTCATATTTCCTTCCTCTTATGAAGAAAACAGATTTTCCTTAATTATCTTAAAAGCTCTCCTACAAAGTTAGTTTCAACTTTTCATGTGAAATTTTAACGCTGAAATGTAATTCTTTCTGTTTCTCCCTATCCTCTTTGACAAATCCTTTTCATATATCTGGTATGCCTTGGCAGTAAAACCTCTCAGGTCACTCATAAAAGTTGCCTTCAAATACCAGTGTGGTCTATCCCTTAGAAAGGATGGAGGGGAAAAAAAAAAAAAAAAAAAGAAAAGACAGCACAATGCCAAGCAGTGCTGGGTAAATATGCAATTGGCTTTATAATATGGCTGTTTAGCTGGAAGCCAAAAAAGTTCTGTCAGCACTGGATTAAAAAGACTGTAACTCTTGTGTCCAGAAATGGCTTTATATTCACTGCAGGCATCTGAAACAAGCAGATCATGACTACCAAAAATGTCTGCCCATGTGGGGATATTCATTATTCCTGGCAGTTCTGACTAGTTCTCTTAAAAGATATGAAGTTGTTGACTTGTGTCACTGCTGTGGGTTACACTGGGTCCATGTGGGACACTGTAACCTGGGATTACTTTGGGTACACTGCTGTGGATTACATTGGGTACATCTGGACACAGACCCAGGCAATCAGCTGTAGGTGGCCCTGCTTGAGCAGGGGGGTTGGACCAGACGACCTCCACAGGTCCCTGCCAACCTCAACCATTCCCTGATTACTAAGATTCTGAGTGACTGTGGTCATTATTCCATTTTACGGATAGAGAAACTGAGTGAAAGTAATCTTCATGGTCACACAAGAGACGAGCAGAATGTGTTTTCTTGACTCACGATACCCTTATGAACATAGTTAGGGACAGAGGAGATCATGCACAGAAACAAGGTGATGAGTTTCTCATCTGTTCAGTGAGAAAGAATATTTTTCCTTATGTTAATTTCAAACAACATAATGAAACTATTGCTGTGAAGATGTTAGTAGATTAGAGGTGAAGGGTATGTCATGAAGTGGGTGAGTGGCTAGAACCAGGTGCAGGGAAAGGCAAAGTGGAGAAGAGGAGTAGGAGGACAAATGGCAACCAGGACAGGGAGGACACGAGCATGAATAGAGGACACGGCAACAGCAGAAGGGCTGTGGGAGCCAATGGGGGCAGGTGGAGATCCACAACCCATCAGCATAATGTTCAGATGCTCCATTAATAGAAATAGCCCAAGAGAAGTACAGAGGCCTCCCCCAAGAAGGGCCAATGAATGACCATCTCATCTGGTTGGCATTTACTGTAAGACCATTTAAATGACATTGAAGCCTGATTGCCAACAAGAGAGACATATAATATAGACAAGACTAAAAGGTAACCTATAAATAAAAACTAGAGTGAATGTGTGCTATAAATACAAACTGAGGAGCCATGAATTTAATCAATGCCTCACTATATATAAACTGACCTATTGGAACAGGCTATCTGCAGCAAAACCCTCATTGCTACAAGTACTCACTACACTTTTGAGGAAACTGTAACTGCATAAATCTCTATCCATATGATTATTCTGTCTCCTTTGGCAAATTAAAATCCATCCAAATTTGGGGGACACAAGAGCTAGAAGAAATCGATAAACAAATTATTTGCAACTATATAGTTATGATTGTAAAAAAGTGGCAGGGATATGAATAACAGATAGGACAATACCAGAGCTGTCATCAAATACTTGTATATAAAGAGCCCAAGAACACCTTCTAGAAATATTTTCTCTTTCCTGCCTCAAAAAATCAGAACAAAACAGAGCAGAGAGAATTTAATTAGACAAATTTTATCCCAAGTCATACACTTCACATAGGATCCATCAGATCATGAGATCCTTTGTCCAAGTGGCCTACCGTAGTTAGATCAAATGTAATTGTAGAGATGGATCCTTTCGGCAGGTTGGAGGAGTAAAAAAATACAAGTGTTTAAATACAGCCATCTGTTAATTCAACCATTTCAGCTGTGGAGAGACAGAGACCACCCTCTTAAGCTTCTCCCATAGTAGCTATTACAGGGAAAAATGCAGAGCTTTGCTCTGCATTTCTTGATTACACATTGCCGGCAATCTTGTGAACAGTCTAGTGTTCATGTGTGGAACAGATGAGAATAAAAGCTGTGAAGAAGAGGAGCAATGCCAAATAATATTCAAAGCAGCAAATAATATTACAAGCACTGTTTGCACGCCGTTATCACTGACAGTCCTACCCTTTTGGAAAACAGGAATCAGGAATCTGATCATACAGAGGTGTCTCACAGCACCTGATGTTGAGTTCAGTGATTTGTTATCTCCCAGTTATAAAGTGTGGTAAGACAGTCTTTCATGGTTAGGTAGGCCAAATAGCAAAGGCAGATTACCCGCTGAGGCACAGTGCTCAGATATCTTACATGTACCTGTAAAATATGTACTGTCTCCTGGGGCCAGACAAAACCAGCATAGCTCTAACCTTTATCAGTTAAATTCATCCCAAAACTTACTTAACGATGTTTCTCAGCTGTAGTCAATATTTACTGCAAAAGTGTTTCCAGCAAGAGCTGGTGAGCTAGCACCCATGAGTTCTTCATGCACAAAAGTGGGAAAGTCTAGGTGTGAAGTACACCGGACCATCATACACCACCTGGATGGGCAGAACATTGGCTGGATAAAATATGAGATGGGGATAAAAGCTTTTGGCAGTTCATCCCCTGCCAGAAATAGGGCTCCATCTCCGTAACTTAAAGACATGTCCATGTAGACCATTCAAACCAGAGTATTAATTAATAAACACACTTCAGTCAGGTAAACACAGTCTCTGATGGACCCAGTGCAGCTGCCCATGCATTCAGAAAAGGGGGAACTGCATGCAGGTTTTCCTGTCTGCTGACCGTATACAGCAAGTGCACTTCACAGGTTTTCTAGTGAACGTGCAAGTCCATCCAGTTCCTCTGTGACCAAGGCAGCAATGGCTGAGTCCGCAGCAGGGTCCTGCAGAGCAAATATAGCTATATCCTTTCCCCTGACTTAACCTTGTCCATCCCCATGTACACACACGCTTTTAAGACCCCCTGCAGTCACAAGATACTCCATAAATACTACATATGCTGAACGCTTGAGCCAAAATTTAACCTCCAGCAGTTAAGCACCTTTTCCATGGTCAGTAAAGTGCATGGTGGCTGTGTAAGAGGGCAAAAAGCGCAGGGCTCCTGAGTGCCGGGAGCATGGGCCAGCACCCAGCTGCAGTTGCACACAGTGCGTGCTGTACATCTGCTGGATTTTATGTTTTGGCAACAAATGGAGAGAGGTTTCTCCTGCAGGTCACCAAAGGCAGGAAGGTCAAGACAGTGGGGTGCAGTGTTATCACAGCTCTTTTTGTTTGCATAGTTTCCCCAGCAGACTGAAGAAGAACTAAATGTTTGTGTCTATGCTTATGAATTACATGTCTTTGACCTGAGGAATTTGAACCGTCTGTTACTTTGCACCCAGGGAGCAAGAAATGGTCAAACGTCTATCAGTCTACAACTGGCAGTCTGGATTTTAGAAGTCCATGTTTAAATGCAATGAAAGTCAATTTTGTCCTGAGCTGAAAAGCAGATGTAGAAGTCATGTTGGCACCCTCAGTACTTTCTTGCTGAATGAAACACCAGAAGTAGACTTGTATATCTGTCCAAGTTAAAGAAGATAGTTCTGTAATTAATGATTTACAAGCACGATAAGCCATACAATTTGTGCCTGCCTAGAGTGGTTTTAAGCTAGGATGTCCGTGGAGTCAAACACTTAGTTTATTTACATCCCAGTATGGCAAAGCAGTATTTTTTGTGCAGCAAAAAGTGTGCCTTTTGGAGGGAACCAGATGGTGTCCTTAGAATGGGGCTGTGCTCCTTTCCGTGCTAAAGCTTTGCTGTGTAGTTGTTTGGGACTAGTAGTCACTAGTTCTGGAGACTGTCAAAGCCACTCACAGCATGAGAGCTCTTCTTCCCAGCTGTATCTACAGTGCTTAACCCCAACTTGAGCCAGGAATGAACACAGCAGCACTAACATGATGGCAGGGATAAGTTTTGCTCTCCGTAAAATGGGATAATCTTGTATCTCACAGGCACATATTAGAACTAAAGTCACTGCAGTGAGCACCAAGTATTTTGGATGACAATACAAAGTCTTAATAATTTCTTACAGATTTCTTTCCTAAACATGTTCTGTGCTGTCCAAAGCCATCAAGTGGAAGCAGCACTGAGCTACTTGCAGCAATAAAATCAATTTCCAGACACTAAATGTCCAGTGGCGGTTTAAAACTCTTCCTAACAATTATAGCTTTACTAAGGGTGCTAGCATATATGTATGCTTTCAGCCTCCCAAAGAAAAACAAACATATCTCAAAGATGGGCTGAAAAGACTCTGTCTGCAGATTTTTGAATGCACGAGTATTCAGTGGTGAAGGTGGAACCAGTGCAGAGTGATATAATATGGCTCCCTTGGAGAGCTACCTGTAAATATCAGAGGAGACACTATCTGGACAAAGGGAAACACCCCATGATCGTGCTCTGAACTTGCCAGAATCAGCCTAACTCAAATGTAAAAAAAGAATCGCTTGGACCTGTCAGACCCCAAGGTTTCCTTTAGATGCCTCCGCTTTCTCTACCTGAAGATCCTGACTGGTGGAACAGACTGTCAGGAGCCTTCGCACCTCTCCAAAGGTACAGGGTGTCCAGCAGTTTGGCCAGATCTATGGCACAGCAGTCGTAACCTGGACACTTCTACACAGCACAGCACACCCGACATGTGCAATAGGTTTTATCTCTCCCCGGACTTTGCATGCAGTACAGGCACCTACACATGAGCCAGCCCTCCAGGTCCCCCTTCACAGTCAGTAGAGAGCGACCGGCACAGCTGACCTACTTCAGATGCACTTTAGCGTAGAAGAAACTAAACCATACCACGGGTGTCTAGCTGGCTTCTTCCCACGCGGATGTCTCCAGGTTGAAGACTCCCAGCCTGCTGTGGTTTGGGGTCTACGCAGGCAGTCCCGCCGCCCAGCTGCAGAGGCTGCTGGCCAGGACACCCCCGCACTCCCACGGCCACAGCCGTGTTAGCACAGCACCGCGCCTGGGGCATGGAGCTCCTCTGGGGGTCCTTCGGGGCTGACGTAGACATGCCAGGTGGGACCTGCTGGATGCTGAAAATTTGGCGCGCTTTCTGTGAGTGCTTGGCTGGGGGTTGGGTATTTCTGAATGGGAAGGCCCTATTGTAGGTGAGAAAGACCAGGAATCTCTTCGGAAGAGAGTCCTACCCATTCTGAGGAGACCAGAGAAATTGGAATAGCATCAAATGTACAGTAGAGGAATTCTTTCTCAGGCTTGTTTCTCTAATGTTCTTGTTTCTAATAAATAATCACGTAAATGAAAGTACTGGGAGATATTCAAGCAGGAAAACATCTTTAATTTTAGGAAGGGCAGTAGGCTATTTATCTCAAGTTGACCTAAGCAAACAATCTTCAAAAAGGCCTCAGAACTGTGGCTGCCAATTCCAAATACTGCTCATAAAAAAATAAACAAAAACAAGCATGTTTGAGTTGGGTTTGGAAAGGTCCCCAAGGAGCAGAGGGCTGTTGTTTCCATGGCAACGCCATGCACTTCCAGCAGACTGGTCTCTCTTTTAGACACATGGATTTTAAAATGAGTGGAGGATGTTTAGAGTATTCATTCACCCCTGTATAGCAAAAGATGGAGAGATTCAGGGTTAGAGTATTATGCTGAGTCCTAAACTTCTGTTTGGCTAAACCATTCCTTCCAGACAAACATTAAACCTTGACGGGAAACTGTCAAGAAGGGAAGAATCCACGGCTCCACTCAATTTGCCTGATTGTTTTCATCAATGCATTAAAAACCTGGGCTTTATTTACTCATGTGTCCTAGTTTGACAGGTATCTATGGCTGGTATTGTGCCTGTTATATCAGACAGAGGAGAAACATTTTTCTCTTTTCATTTCCCTGGGCTTTGAGGTGGAACTTGATAATATTCAAGTAGAGTTTGTTTTCTTTTCTTCTTCTTTCACTCCGTAACAGACAGTGAGGATTTTTGAGGGTCCCACAGTTCTGAAACTGTTGATCAATCAACGTCAAGTGACAAATAATATTATGCAAATAATTCACAGTATGTCACAATTCTCCATAGATGTATCAATTGAGAGATAGCCTATCACACCAGACTTCACAGTTCTGAGACTAAGACTCACTTAAGAATATGTCTTCTGACAATATTTTTACCACCTTTACAGAACAGGTCAGACTGCAGAAAAAGGGAAACTTGAATGCACAAAAATCTTTTCAAAATGAAACTGTATGTCCAATGAACTTGCTACAACATCAGGTTAAAGCAAGTGAACAAGCTGTGGTATGCCAGCTTAGCCAGAAGTAACTCTCGATGTATGTGCTTGACCATCACCAGATGACAGGTAATGAGAATTAATTTAATTCTCTTCCACTGAAGACTAAAAGAGCATGATCAGGAACGGTTACTATGACTTGGGTAGCATACCATAAATTATGCTACAGTCATTTGTCTAGCCTCTTGGCATACGAAGAAGTAATTTGAGGGGGCTGCCAGAAACTAAAAAAATGTGCATTTCTGCCTCTTGGCATCAAATATCACCCTTCAACACATAATACAGGTGTTTATGGCACAAGGTGGAACTTCTTTGTGTTTTTACAGGTAGATTTGGGATATTAGGTTAATTGGGTTAATTTTCATTTCATCACAAGCCCCTGAGTTTATAGGATTCAACTGTGCCCGGCCTGCACTCATTTTTACTATCCTGGACAGACCTTTGAAGTGAGAATCTCCTAAGTAATACCATAATGCTTGACCTTTGCCATCATGTCTGAACATCCAGCCAGCCCACTGAGGATCCTTCTCAGACCTGGAAGGAAGCACACCTTTTGACTCTATCTCTAGCAGCAAAGAGCATAAGACCACTGGCCAGCTACAACCAAGTCTCAGCTGACGCTAAACTCAGCAGTGACTTGGCAGCTCATGTGCCACGACTGCTACTTTGAGTGCTGTTCTTCAGCGTCAGTTCCCCAAGCGCACCAGCTGTCTCCTCTTTTACGATGGTCCTGGAGACAAGCACCATCTTTTTCTTCTGGGTTTGTTTTGCATCAAATGTAATGAGATTCCTGGCCCAAGACTGGTAGGCATGAGTATAATGAATATAACAAAAGCTGAAATGTCTTAATGTAGACTGTTTAACCCTGAATCACATCCCTTCATGTACCCCAGCACTCAAAAGAAAACTCTGGAAATAACAAACGCTGGTGGGGATCCAAGGGAGCCTTTTATTGTGGAAGGAAGAGACCCTTTGTGCTTTTATATCTTCACAGGAAAGTCACAAGTTCCAATACTAACTGAAGAAACATGCCATGTTTACTTACCATTACATGAGTCAATGGCTACATCTGTATTACTGAATAAAGCAGTGTGGGGACCTCCTAGTCAAGTAGCACAACACAGCTCGTGTTCACATGCCGAAGCTCTTTCTGTGTTTGCCCAGAAAAATCCAGTCCCATACAGACTTCCCTGTGGGAACACATCCTAACAGAGATGCCATGCTCTGAGCTGTTCCTGTACATTGTCAGGAAAATCACAATCTGTCAAAACAGCAAAACCAAGGCAGAAAATTAACCATCAGTCAGTATGGATGATCATAAGCCAGTGGCTGAAACCATGCCTTGCCCTTCTTCATTTGGCTGGTGCAGATGTAACCTCAGGGAACACTCTGTGCACGTTACCAGCACAACACTCTTCTTTTGGGAAAAACAAGCCAGAAGAGGCAGGGTCACAGCAAACATAGCTACCCTGGCACAGCTGCACCACTGCTGCTAGCTGGCAGCAGGGAAGGAACGGGGACCAGATTCTGCCCTCAGTTATGGAGGCACAGGTCAGGAGCAGCTGCAATGGAATCGGTGGAACTGCTTGAGTATAATGTGGGAGTAAACTCATACCCTGCGTATGTGGATTGTCTTCCATCTTCAGTCCCATCTTGCACCCATACCAGCAGAATGGGCTGAAGAAACAGAATGTGACTACAGGCTCCACAGCGCTTTCAGCACTGCAGCTGGTTCTTGTTTTTAAGGAATGTAATAATTAAATCCAGATGCAAATAAAATAACTGGGGAAATAAAGGCACTATGAGTGTAAAAGATTTTCAAGAGCTCAGCAAGATCCACATTAGATTGGACTTTTCAGCTTGAACTGGAATAAACGTTGTCCCTCAGGCAAAAAAAAATCTAATAATTGTGAAGACATAATTGCTAATGCAGACCTAGCATTTTGGCCTACTAATTGTCTTCACCATTCAGAAACAGACAGTGAACGGAAATGTTCCTCACTCAATTGCCTACATAATGATTTTTCAGGCAGGATATTTCCATTTTGTTCCAGACCTGTTTGTGCTTTGTGTGCAATTATTTTGTGCTCCCAGAACATTCAGCCATTTGAATCCCTCAATTAGCTTAACACTCTGACACTTCTTTTTATAAATACAATGTTGGCTCACACCCTGGAACAACTAACCGATCACTCCATTATCACTAGTAGGGCAAGGAGCAATGAAAACATATCAGAATAATTGAGAATGCCTGAGAAAACTTCTGAACCCAAAGGAAACAATCTGGATCCCATTTTCCCCTCATTCCCACTTCCCTCATAGCACTGATTGTCAATAGCTCATTTCTGGTTTAAATTGATGCAACCCATGGTTTAAAATACTGTAGTAAAATAGTGAGCATCGGGACCTTCCAAGTTTTTGTGATGAATTGAATAATGTGGGGAAAAAATGTTGCCAAAAAATACCCAGGTGACTTAGGACTCTGTGTCTCGTTTTCAAGAGGGGCTCTGACAGTGAGAATAGAAAAGGCACCCAAAACTGAGGCAGATGTCTTGAGGAACTGAGAAATGTGTCTGCTCATAAAAGGGGGCAAACTGGTTCCCAGTGGACTTCAGCAAAGACTGTACAACCCTGCCCTTCCAGCTGGAACCAGTGACGTTGCACTGGGCTGCACCTACCTTGTTACTGCAGGGTGAGAGGACTAGATGGAAGCTCACTCATGGCTGCAGTGCAACCATACCATACCCTCAGCTGAAGTATAAAGGAGATGATCTTTATGGCTGACTGAGGGACTTGCACAGTCACCTTTACACACACTCATACATTTCCATTGTTCATATTCACCATTGTAAGTAAAAAATTATTCTGCTTAGACCTGCAAAACCGTGAAAGCTTTTGGGCAGACACTAATGGACCAGCTAGGGCCACCCACCAGTTGAGGGGCATCAGAGAATATAACATGCCTTAGATCTGTATGGGTGGAGAGAAATATTGCCAAGACAGACACTGGGATAAGAATCTGTTTTCAATTGAGAAACTAGCTGTCTTCCTTCCACAGTGTGTGGCGTAATCGTTCAGCTGAAGTCCTTAGTCTGGTGGAACCCAGTCCTACAGCTCTGTGTTTAAGACTAAACAACTGAAAGAAACAAGCAGTACAAATAGATAGTATTCCTGCTGTCCCAAAGTGGCTATGGTATGAAGGTTTTTCCTCCTAGGAGTTATTATCTAAGAAAGTGTTTCCAAAGCAAACCAGATAAAATATTGTGTGTAAGAATCTTAAAGGCAACTGAGTTTTCCATTTATGTTCATCTCAGCTTCTCAGAGCTCTCTGGGATAAGATTGGATTAATGATTCATTTGTAAACCTCGTTTTCAAAGCTCGTTGTTAGTCATCTCGTAAGACACATTATTTTCTAAACAAGCAGCTTATCTGGCTGGATAAAAGTATCTAGCCACCCTTGAGAATGGAAGCTGACATCCAGATGAATCCCGGGGTTGCTCACTCTTGCAACCCAGTGCTCCACAGCTCTAACAACAGCGACGTGCAGATGTACAAGTTCAGGTCCCAGAAGCAGTTTGGCCACAGCACTGTGCCAGGGTTAATTAGCCACAGCCACCAGCAGGGCTGTTCGGCAATACTACTCACAGCCTAGTTTTTGCGGCTGGTGGAGGTATCACTGAGCAGTGCTGCATTTGATATTGCCGACCTGCTGTTCATGTCAAAGCTTACAGCGGGCATGAGAGGCGATGGTTATCTCAGTGCAGAAAAGAAATCATCCTTTATTTCAGGGCAACCCAGGAAAAAGAGAGAGACACAAAAGAAATCTAATCCTAATTAGATCAGTACAATATAATAAGAAGCCTCAAGGCTCATACAAATGCCAGAAGGATCGTACCCTTCTGATTCGCTTGAACTTCCCACTTTTCCCACGTTTTTGCAAGGGTAAGTGACCTCAAGAGCCACAGAATACACAAAGTGCTGTAGAGGCAGCCACAAAAAAATATTGCAGGAGAGCCTGGCATATCTCAGGCTGTGACAGCCACCTCAGGGATAGTGTGTGTAAATGCTAGCAGAAACAGGGTGTGGTAAATTTCTAGAGATCTAAATTACAAGGTAGGGCCTTCACGTCAGCTCTGCAATGTCATTGCAAGAGTTAGGCAAGGGTAAGAGATTTAGGATCCAAAAATTCATGATTCTGCATGGATCTGACATAATACCCGTGACACGAGGAGACTGCACAGGGGGAGCAGGTGCTGCCTCAGTAGCAGAGGTTGCTCCTGAGGCCAACCTGTGTGTGTCTCACCAGCTTTGCATAATGAGGTAGAAGTTCCTCAGGGGAGAACAAGAATTTACACATAACGTATCAAATGAAAGCTATCCTCTTTCATTTTCTTTTTTATTTTCCAGTCTTCAAGGGGCATCCTAATAGCTTCATTTGTGTTTCTGATTCCTTATGTTATTGCTTTAATTAGTATTTAAAAGAAGGTGATTTAGATATTTACAATCTTCTGTTTAGTTTTGGTAAGCTTTGCTAAGTTATCAAAAGTGCTAAATTATATACACCAGGCACAGCCACACACTTAAGAAATAACAAGAAAAATTTACCTTTCATACAATCTCCCCCCATTTATTTCTTGTGTCACACGAAGAATGGTTGGAGAACTGCTGTATCTCCCTGGCACAGATGACTTTCTGCAGTGACAACAGGTTATTGCTGGCGCATCTCACCAGCCTCACAGACAGCCCTGCTTCGGTAGCCTCCCACAGCAGCCAGCCAGCTTCCATTCAGAAGGGCATTAACTTTGTAGATACGTTTCTGTCTCCTCTAGGCTCTTCATCCAAAGCTCATCGAAGCTTTGATGTAAAGCAAACGTTCTAAAGCTTTTCTTTTTTAAGGCAAAGGTGTTCCTTTCCTATAAATACACCTCCTTTACTGAGGAAGGATCATCATTTCTAGTTAACTCATCCTCTACTACAAAAAGCAGGGAGAATCTGCCAGCATCTCACCCACAGGCAGGGAACCACTGCTGGCCAGGGGCAGGACACAGCCAGGAATGCTGGCACCTTAAATACTCTAAGGCAAAAAAGCCGGCACCGGGGCAGGGAGTGAAAGAACAGACTTGATTTCAGCAGCGTGTGTGTGGTCTGCTATGATGGGGTTGTGCAGTGTGCTCCGGGGAGACCTGACGATTTTAATTCTTGTTTTCCCCTGCCTCTCAGCCAAACCTAACTCTCCGAATACATACGCGTAGGAAACATTGTTTTTATTTTTTTGTTGCAGGGATGTCAAGAAGGATTTTACCGTACCAGCTCAGGAAAATGCTCTCCTTGCAACTGCAATGGTAATGCAAACAGATGCCTTGATGGATCTGGAATCTGTGTGGTAAGGAATTCCTGTCTTCTCTGCTGGTCCCTCACTGAATAACAGTACCTTTTCTTTTTTTAAAACGATAACATGAACCGTTTCACTTTCTTTCACTCTTGCATGAGGCTTCACACGAACAAAATACTTCCCAGCCAAACCCAACAAACAATGGTCTGACTCCTCTATTAACACCAATGCTCCATTTCAGTACACAGCAAAAGGAGTGTCTACCACAGGAGCTTTTTGCTGAAGAGCCATCATAAGTAGGGACAAAAGCAATATATTAATAAGATTATCCCAGCCAAATTTCATTCTCACTTAATTATGTCTGCAGATTCAAAACAGTTCCTGCGTGCAGTATTTGTGAGAGTTGGTATGCTGGGGAAAACTTTTAGTCCACCAGAAATATGGAAAGAATTTTGTACACCTCTGGAGAAAAAATGTATAAATTCAAAGACATTTCATTTTCCCCTTTATGAATACAATGCTGTAGATTGTATAAACAATTTACAATGGTGAGTGACCCCTGTGAGTGTATATACATGTGTTATCCATAGTAATTCTGCTGCATGGCAGCCTCCTGCTGTGAAGGAACAACATGACGGGGGTGAAATAATACACCAAGGGAAGAGTGTGTTGAACTCCAAGGTAGTGTTACAATTTCCCGTATGTTTGATCTCACTCAGTATCAGCTTATACAGAAAGCTGCGAGTTAGTAATAGTAGTAGATCACTTGTAGCTCCAGAGCAAAAATCAGTTTAGTAAAACTACCCCAAATTACGAGTGGGCAATCAGAGCAGTAATACACTAAAAAAAGGATGGAAGTTAATAGTGTAACGTATCTAAACCACATAGCAAGAGCTAGGCACTAGCGTACTTTTTACAGGCTTGTAAAGTAGGAGTAGAGCCCAGAGCTCCTTGCTCTGCCATGTGTTGCTTTTGACAAGTCATAAACCTTTGCCCTCAGTTTGTCTCTTCATAAAACAGCCTGATAATATTCACATACTTCACATTGTTGCAGCCTCTATCAAGTTTACAGTTATACAAATACATAAAGCCATGCTCCATGGCATATTTCCTACCATTTTTATTTCTGTGGGAGAAAGACAGTGCAGCTGTTAGGCCCAGGAACAGTTTTTATGGCTTGGCCGCTGTAGCGTGCTTAGGACTCATTGGTTTCTGCAGAACACATTTTGGCTTAGTGTTTTAATATTAAATTTTTAAAAGTGGTTTTACACTGCCAGGCATTCCCAGCTATTCTCTATCGCATGCACAAGGCTTTTGCTCACGGGATGATTGTCCCCTTAGTGACAAGTGACAATGATGCCAAGAGGAAATTTCTGATGGAAGATTTGGGAACAAGAGAGAGAGCTTGACAAATGTCTGCTTCTGATGACTCTGGTGACCAGAGAGTTTCTGGAGTGGAATATATGAGGTAGGGAAGTGATTATATCCTCAGTTTACAAACACAGAAGACTTGTTTCCTAACTTCTGCAAAAATAAGGCCAATGTCAAGGGTTTGGGGGGAAAAAAAAAAAAAAAAAAAAACACAAAACCAAAGTTACTGTATCAGTAGGAAATAATCTGAAAGTATATGTGCATTCCTGACTGGCGCTTCTCTGGGATACTAAATTCTCGGAACCAGCCAGGTAGTAAAGAACAAAACTAAGAGCTAAACCCCAGTTTACTACTTGAGTTCAAATAAGCCATTTGATGGCTTATCTGAATGATTTAAGAAGCCATTAATCTCAGGCCATTTACTTCTGAATAAAAAGAAACAGAAAAAAGGTTTACATGAAATAAGAATGAAAGAGAGAGGGAAAGAGTGTGGTGCAAGTAAAAAGCAGCATGAAAAAAGTTTTCAAAGGTTTGATAGCATAAAACAGAACCAGAGATACCCATGGGGACTGAAGTAACAGGACTTTCCTGAGGATTTGGAAATTTCCAGGGAAGACTGAAGAAACTGGTAAACTACAAAATGTGACACAGAAAGCCCGGGAGAGGAACAGCTTAGAGAAAGAAAGATGCAACTTGAATTACAGCAGGTAGAAGCATGTTAGACGAATGAATGCAAGTAATTTGGGAAAAGGAGACTTGATGGTTGATAATGTGATTTGTATTAGAATCAGTGGACAAAGCAGCCTTCCCTAAGGAGTGTTCTGGAGAAGCACAGGAACGGATCTGGCCAAAGCCTGCTGGGGCTCAGACTGGGGGAGAAAGGAGTAGGTACCTACACGGCTGGGAGTTTCTGCGAAGAGATAGGACCACATGGTATGGAGAGCTCACTATTTTCTCTGTCCTCAAATTTTTAGGCAAATTACTCCAATAATTCTTGCAGTGGCAATCACCACACCTGATAGTAAGCCATAAGAATTTCTTCATTCAGTTAGTTTTTAATAGGCTGTTGTTAAAAAAATATATATATATATTCTATATTTGTCCCATATTGTTATTGTTGTCATCCTCTGTTTCTATCAGTATAAACCTGCTATCTCCCTTCTTCTGATATGCAATAGTGTTCTAAAGTCCTATCACTTATGGACTCTCCACTGGCACCACATGTTACCCTAACCATGAGTCAGAGGTATTACGGAATGTCTTTAGCAGAAGATCTTTAGAACTGATGTTTCCCAAAGTTAAAAGTTTCTATGTCTACATGTTTATTCACACAATGGAATGATTTAAACATGAACAAAAATCATTTTTTAAAGTTAACTCTGCTAACAATGGCAGAAGACAACATGAAAGTAATAATAACACTGTGTTCAGTTGGTAGATAATTGGTTTTTATAGTTTAAGTAATAACTATGCTACAAGAGCTGAATAAACGAATAAGGCAGTACGAAAATGAAGAAGTACTCTACTTCAAAAGGGAGGAAATATAAGGGTCAGACTCTATACAGTGCTCTAAGACCATCTTATTATGCAAATCCTCCAAATCAATTTGGCGAAGGTAGTTCCCACAGCATACAAATTAATGAAATTTTCATTGGCCTCTGCCCTGAATTTGAAATCAAGTAAAATTAAACCCCTATTAACAATGCCTTAGGGTAAAGTACTCACATCTTTAATTTCTGCTGACATAAGTATCTATCTCAGGTTTCTCTTTCAAAACTTCTCTCAGCTTATTCATAGAGTGTAAATCAAATCCACAACTCTTTAAAAGCTTATTGAGTGACATAATCAATGAATCAACAAACTCATTAGGTAACCAGACAGAAGAAATTATTGCAGACAGAGCCTTTCTTGCATAGATGGTGACATAAAACTGGTGCAGAAATCAATCACATGGTCCCATGATTAAAACTGAAGAGCCACTCAGTCCACTTCATTAGTATAGAAAATCACCCAAGTGTTAGAAGACAAGCAGCCAGCAGAGTGTAAGCTCCATTTTTTATATAATATAATAGAGATGTCAAATAATGCCTTGTTTCAAAGACATTATCTGGTGATACATGTAAGGCTAGTAGGGGAAGAAACACCAATATTTTGTACTGATTTTAGACTTTGGACTTTTAATGTAACTTTCTCAATCCTGGCTAAGAGAAGGAAAGGAAGTCACTTGTAGGACCCTCTAGCTTTTGATTTTGGAAACATGCGCGTATGTGATGTCAGCTGGGTGAAACTGTAACACCTGCAAGTGGCAGTCTGCAGACAGTGATGCACATTTCTCCTGCATAAAGCCCACTGGGGTTTGCTGCTAACAAGATATGAAGAAATGAAGAGAATGTTTTGCCTCCTTCACCATCCCCCAGACTCTACCCCACCAGCAACCTACAGCTGAGCTATTTCTTTACAGCACCTCCGTCGAGGGTTCAGGATTTGAAAATTCAGACATGGGAGTGGGCTTCAAATGACTTGACAGCTGAGTAGAACGTCAGAGCGGCCATGATGGTCAACTCTGAAATGAGTGGCATATGGAGGTGAAACAGCTTGTCTAAAGCAATGAGCTCTCACGTCGTATGCAAGTAATATTATGGGCAGGGCTTCACCATACCAAAAAATGTGATTGCATAAACTAGGGAAGGAAGTTGCTTAAGGTGACTGCAATGTACTGTGGCAATGACTCCAGCCAAACACAGTAAAATGGATTGAAAGGTTGAAAGGATTTAAAATTTATGAAGCTGGATATCCAGGCAAAATTTTTGCTGCACTGAGTTATCAGTGTCCTTTCTGAGGTTTCTACTGTTAATGGAGGTTAGATCTTCATAAATGCATGAAAACACATGAAGCAGAAGAAGTCTGGAGACAGCATTAGAGCAGAAGGTGAAGGGTACATTTGTTGGTGTCTACCTAAAAATCTCTAAGTGCTTTGTTATCATCTCAGTGCCATATATTTGATCAGTACATATATAAGGCATCCAAAGATTACTCATAAATAGATAAATAAATAAATACGATCTTTGGGGAAGAAGAAAGACCAAAGGATCATAACAGTGGAGAGGATAAATTCACTGGTATCCTTTCCAGCCTTTTATGGAATTTTTTACAATAGAGTGTATTGTCGTGTAAGTGATTTGTGTTTAAGCGTTTGGGTTTACAGCTGAGTGGAAAGGTTGGAATGGATTTGGCAGTTCTGCCCAAGAGGATAATATGTTCCACACGATTGCCAAGGCAGGTCTGGAGAATCGCCAGTGGATCTGCAACCATCCATCAAGCACGAGCAAAAAGCAGCAGGGAGCTAGTAAAATTCTCCAGCTTATTAGGTATTTCTGGCTTCATGAAGAACCTTGCAGCTTACAGCTCACTGTTTCTTTCTGTAAAGATGGACTACATCTATCTACAGTGACCTTGGTGATACATGTTTGGAAAGCTAACCAGAACTACAAAAGTCTGGTGCTGAAGTGCAGCCCTTCTCTTCTCCAGAGCGTTTTAGTACGCAGTAGTTGTCAAAAGCATTTCTGTTAATAGAATCATTTTCTCAGATAAAGATATTTCCCTTTCTCTTAGCTATGGTTAAACTCAGTATTTGTTGTCCTAACTAGTTTACTATTGAAAACTTGCAACAGTGACCCCCAACACGCGACCGCTTGATGTCCGTTCCCCGTGCAGCCTGTACAAGAGGCACGTAGGGAGTCAGGCCAAGACCGCGAGGAAGGGCTGCTGTCGCTCTCGTGCCTGCTCAGCTGCCTTTCCCACAGTTAGCTAAGACAAGTGATGGATTAAGACAGTAGAGGGCCAGGTGGTTTTGGCAAAACATCAGCTCCCGCTTTGTTCAGTAATACAGGACAACTTCTACAAACCAAAACTTTGACATAGAGGGAGTATGTTGACCCAAACTGGACCTGGAACGGATTTGTTGCTATTCTCATTATTTGATGTAGACAGTTGTCTTTATTTCAGTAAAAGTTGTGCAATACTTAATGTTTCTTTATAGTGCCTCCTCTCCTTCTTCCATAAGAAATTCTGAAATTTAACACTGCATCTCATCCACACTGGCTGGAGAGAGAAAGCTTGAAATCATAAACCTGAAAGATGAAAAGAATAAACCACGTATATCTCCTGGCTTTCAAGTCATTATGCTGAAGTACTCGTTTTACTATTATCATTTTGGGAAAGCAATGAGTCCTGGCGTGCTGGCATGGGAAATGTTATGCAGTTCTGTAACCTCAGATATGAGGGCATCTCCCAAATTTGGGGAAGTCTGAATCTACATCCAGATACTATACCTCAGGCCAGCCTCCACTGTCCCAGCAATAGATACAGACAGATTGCACAGCAATGTAAACCACTTGCATCTCTTTACCTGTATAATTTACTTATCCTTGTGCAATCTTTCTGCATTAACAGTTGTTATAAGACTGTCTCTCAGAAGAACAAGAAATAAGGGAGAAAAAAAAAAAAAACAAAAACAAAAACCACAACAGTCCCTACTATATTGTAACAATGACTGTTTTCGGCTGCAAAGTAATATTCAGAATTCCCAGCCAGGGTTTGAGGACACTTCTGGATTTCACAAATAATATGTGAACACACACACACACCCCTAGGATTTGGTTTGGGGTTTTTTTTTGTCATTACTAACTTCACCAGAGGTAGGGATGAGTATTAACTTTTGGTTGCCCCTGGAGAGTCCCCATACCACCCAGCATTAGGTGCCTAACACAGGTGCTCTGCACCACTCTGTGGCAGGTCCTGTCTTTCTGTAAGTTTAGAGGGTACACAGAAAACCAGTCTGCTACCTGTTTCCTATTGAGGAGGTCCAGCCTGACTAAATTGCACTAAGTGTTAGCCATCCGATGAAATAATTTCCATAAAACTGCCTAACTGGCACATTTAATGAAGTTGGTGCCTTTGAAGATCATTAGAAACAGCCATTCTCTCCTAAGTTCAGGTTCCTAAATTAAGGTGGGGCAGATTCCCACCTCTCAGCTTTTCACTTATATTCATTTACGGAAAAGCATATTTCTCTTGTGCTGGGAAACTTGTCCTAGTACCATTGCCTGAAGAGAATCAACAAACTTCTCATTATTATTTGTGCACAAGGGTATTTTCTGCGTAGAACTGTGTCAAATGAAGTGTTCTATGGTCTCACAAGTGGTTCCAGCTTTACTTGCCAAGCAAATGAGTTCAGGAGCTCAGTGCTGACAATCATTCCCAAGTAACACCCCCCAGCACCTTTTCATGTGCTTTTCATGTGTGTAAAGTATAGATAGTTACAGTAAGGGCCAGGCAGAAATGCTCTGATCTATGGTACTCAGCGAGAGCAGAGTAGCAGGACCAGTGAGGGCATTTTCTAACGTAGAAAAATACACTCCAGCCACTCTCTTACCTGACAGGTTTGCTGCTGATGTACTGATGGATGAATGGTTATATGCTGTAGCCTCCTATAGAAGCTTTTAGAAGCCAGGCTGCTATTATACTGGATTACTTCTTCTGAAGCTGAAGTGTCCATGAGGAAGGGACATCTCTGCCTTGACTTTTGCTTTAAGAAAATAAAGATTGTATTAACACAGGTGTATGGAAAGAATTGAGTTTAGTTTTAACTTACTGTAATTTGAAACAGCTTACAAAAAGCAGAGTATTATAGTTTCAATACATCTAACTGCATGCTTGTACCTGTTTTCATGGCCTTTGCCATGTCTCAGTCTGTTCTGTACAAAGACAGGCAACAAACTTCTGCTAAGCTTCAGTGTTTGATGTGCTAAGATACGTTATCACTGCACATTTTCTAGAGTTTTTTACTTCAGACTTCCTTGTTTTTCAAAAGAAATCAAAACAAAACCTATATACTGAGTTTCTTTATTTGAAAAAGTAGACACCAATATCAGTAAACATATTTCTACAATTTTGTGAGTACATTTGAATAAACCACTGAGACAGGGAAGGCTGTGAGCAATCCTATACATCGTCTGATTTATAACATCAACCATAAATGATGGCTTTTGTTCTAAAGCATGTATGAACACCGGGACCAAGAGTAGCCCTTGTAACTCTTACAGCAAAGCACTTCTTTAAAATCCAGTTTCACAAAAATCACCATAAATGGAATTCCATTTTCTTTTCTCATCATTATTTCTCTGTCAAAATTGATCCATTTAGGAGCAAAACACTTTTCTCAAACTACCAAGCCAGTGTCACCAGGCACTGAGAATTACCCATGAGCTGCAGGGAGGGTGTCCTCCCTGCCTTCAGAGATGTCTCCCAGGCTTACTGCAGTCAGCAATTTTGTTGGAGATGCAAGCTAATGGAACATAAAATATAAGGACACTTTTTTTATCACCATAAAAATATGATTCTAAATACCCACAGGATTTCCGACTTGTTAGGTAAGATAAAGCCTCTTTTACATAATCACTAACCAGAGAAAAACTACAAAAGTGCCTCAAGCACTCAGCTAACAGAGTCTTTGGGGGAAAACAGCTTTTTAACACTTCCCTTCGGCTTAGAAGATGAAAAACACTGCACGTTCAAGGACCAGCATTTGCTGCCCTGCTCTGTTCATCACAATAGTATCTGAGCTTCGGAAACCAGTGACAGGTTTATTCTGATAATACCCACGTGTTGTTTGGAGAGCTGAGGCCAAGAGAGGCGAAGGGAATTGCTCAGAGCACAAGCAAAGAGCGTGACGAAGGCTCCGACTGAACGGAGCCTACCCGAGGCCTCCGCCAGTGCTTCAGGTACAGGACTGCTCTTTCCCTTCGGGCACCCGGAATACTCTCTTCTTTACAGCAAATACTACTATGCAAAAACACCTTTAGCTCTACAATTACTGGTGTCTAATCTATTTAAAGATCCATGGAAAAAGAAATTCACTTTTTTCCTTTCCTTATCTTATTCTACTTGCTGTAGAGTTCTCTGGCCAAATCACAGCCTTGTAGAAATAAAGAATTGCTGTGCAATGGGTTCCGTATGTCTACAAAACATGCAGCAAGACAAGCAAAGTCTTCTAGAATCAAAAAGGGTCTGAGCTAAACTAGCGAGTCCTAACTGGGAAGCTTTAATTGGATTCAAATAAGGAAAACTGGCTAAAAAACCATCAGATGTGTTTTCACAAGGGTGAGTGTCCTTGACTAAATTTACACTTTTCAATGCAGATTGATGATAAATGGACACAGGCTTAGGGAAAAAAAAAAAAAAAAAAAACCACCACACATCAATGTTGCCAGGACAAAATTCTGCCACTAAATCTAAGTTACAATACTTGGATACGAAACTCATTTAGCAATGCCTGTGAAAGTGAAACTTGACTATTTGTTTTCATTAAATGTCTTCCCTAATCGCCTCCCTCTCTCCTCACACTCTTTTCTTGAAAGAACACACCATGTTTGGAGAAGAAAGTGAGTTTCAAATCTGTAGGGACTGGCTCAGATGAAAAATCCGTAAGCTGAGCTCACCCACCCACAGCCCGGCACTACCAAAGAAGCTCTGACCGCAGAGGCCAAGGTGTCCCTTGCCCCATGCTGGGGAGCTCCTAAAATCCCACACCCAGCTTCCCAGTTATTCCAGGGACTGCCAGCTGCCAACAGCACAGTGAGTTCTGTAATGGGATTAAATGACTGCTAGAGAATAAACCAGGGCAGCGCGGTCGTTTCCTAGCACCTGCACAAACTCTGAATGCAGCACAAGAGGTCCTCTCCGGGGCTCGGCCAAAGGTCTCCACAGCCTATACTGGATCTCCAGTGGTGGCAATAGGAGATGCTCTGTGGGGCTGGGACCTAGCCTGGCCTGTTTCTGAAGTCTCTGCTTCGTACGCCCCAGCATCCACAACTGCTGTATCAGGGTATGTTAGAGGTACATGCCTCCTTGAGTCCTTTTAACATCCATTTATGAATCTATTGCCCACGAATTTCTCTAGGAAACCCCTTTTTTGTCCCTGCATATACTGTCACCTCCCAGCAGCAAGTTGCAGAAGCTTCTTACCTTCTGTGTACAGAAATACCTTTTCAAGTCAGTGCCCCTCAGCTCTTGTATTGCAGGATTTGGGTGAACTATGGTCCTGCATTCAGCTTATTTACCAACTTTGTAATTTCACGTAACCCAAACCCTTGTCAGCCTTTCTCTTTGTTCTGAGTTCAGCTAGGATGGATTTAATTTTCACAGGAAGCTGGGGGGGGACACAGCCAGGATAGCTGTCTCAAACTAGCCAAGGGGCTATTCGATGCCATATGATGTCATGCTCCGTATATAAACGGGAGGAGCTGGATGGAGGTGGGAGTCTAGGCTCGGGAACAGGCTGAGCATCAGGTTCCAGGTGGTGAGCAATTGCATTGTGCATCACTCGCTTTACATATTCTTTTATCAGTATTGGTTTTGTTGTCGTTGTTGTTGTTATTATCCTTGTGTTATCCTATTAAACTGTCCTTGTCTCAACCCATGAGTTTTTACCTTTTTTTTCCCATTTTCCTCCCCATCCCACCAGGGTGGGGGGGGGAGGAGTGAGCAAGCGGTCTCGTGGTGCTTTGTTGCCAACTGAGCCTAAAACACAACACTCTCCCAGCTGAGCAGCCCTAGCATTTTTGTTCTCTGTTTGGAAGATACTGGTGAACAATGACCAAAACTGGTCTTGGCCCCAAGGCCTAGGTGATCTGAACAGTGACTCTTCCCCATGCTGAAAAGTGACTGTTACATCCAACCCTTTGCTTCCTAGCCTTTGTCAGCTTTCCGTTCCTAAAAGGAACATTCTTCAAGTCCCCTGACAACTTAGTTGGCTTTTTTGGAAGTCCAGATATGATATGTCCTCTAGTTCCCCTTCATACACTTGCTTATTTGCACCATTACACAGCAGGTTAGTGAAGCAGGAGCTCCTGAATCATCCTTAGTCATGTATTCAGAGATCTTCTTTATTATAGACAATGTTATCTTACCAAGGATGGAAATCATATCCATCAGTCTGCAGTTCCCATGATCCACTCTTTGTAGGTCAGAAGAGGAAAGAATCTAGCACGCTAATCCAAAATCACAGCAAATATGCACTGACAGAGTAGTTCTCCACGTGCTTCTGATGTGAAGCTGACTCCTTGCTGCCTCAACCCTTGCACAGCTGTTTGCATCTGGACTACATCACTACAAAGTGGTGTAACTGGAGAGTTCTGATTCAGGGACATCGCAAAACTCATTGCACAGTTTCAAGAAAGAAAAGTACTTCTGCACCCTTCCTACTCTTCTAAAGTAATTTCGGCGAGACAGCTAGAATTTGGAGGGTTGTGGGGTTTTGTTGACAACTCGTGGGTATTTTGCTGAAGTGGAAAGGGGGACAGGAGCCTGCAGGAGCACGATCCATGCACTCTGCACCAGTCACCCGCTGCCTTGCCATGTGCCTAGGGGAAAGACCACGTAACCTGTGGCATCTAAGTGTGTCCATTCGCAAACCAAAAGATATAACAATGCTTACTTAAGCTTGCAGGACTTACAAATTCTATTTAGAATTGTTTACACCAAACCTTGACTTTTTTTGTCATTGAAAATATTACCTGAGAGGCACAATTTTGTACCTAGCATCATGAAATATTCTGCAACAAATATTTTGTAAGAATTACGACAGCTTGATTTACATCCACGGAGCCCCAAGAGTATCAGCTGATGGCCGATTTGTCTCTGCACGAGGAAGCCTATTTCCTCACAAACATTAGACTGTGGAGATGAAAATACAGTTGATCTGTGTTTTATAGAAAGGCCACTCATAGAAGACTCCTGCTTCTTCCCTCCGTTAAGGCTGAGAACAAGGTGTAGTGATAACACATCCCTTCATGCTGTAACGCTTTTCATCACAGGAGAAAAACATCAGAGCCACTGGTATATTAGCCACCATTTGCAGGCAGATTCCCCTGATGCTCTTTTCCAGTCATCAAGTCCAAGAAGCAGCCTCGCCGAAACCTGTATCTAGGCTGAAATCTGTTGATAGTACTTACCTGCAGATATTTTTCATTTTGTTTTGCTGTCAGTAAAAGGGATTTTTCTCCTGCTGGCGCATGCAATTCAGAAGAGGGCTGCCAGCTACACCTGAGTACCACTGACACCTCTGCTGACAGGCAGTGCTGCTTCTGCTCCAGCACCTGGCAGGCACATATGTCTGGTTTGTCCTGTACCGCACTTTGTCAACACTTGCTGCCTGGCCAGTGTAATCATTTATAGCTTTTTTATTCGCAGCAGCACTAGCCGGTTTGGCTGCATCTATCAACGCCTTGAAGGGTCGGGGTCTGGCAGCAGCCCCTATTCTGCCTGGCTGCGTCTTCAGCTGAATGATTTCTTTCTGAATTCGGCAGCACCTCCGTTTAACTTTCACCGCTCTCTCTCTTTCCCCTGAAGGACTGCCAGAGAAACACAACAGGACAGCACTGCGAGCAATGTCCAGACGGCTTCATCGGTGACGTTGTCCAAGGAGTGCCCACCTTCTGCCAGCCCTGCCCCTGCCCCCTGCCAGCACTTGCCAAGTACGTAACGCGTCTTTGCTTCTCTTTGATTCGGGCTGGCTTTGGCCCTTTCCAAGGTGGGGTTCGCATCCCTTCCTGGATGCCGGATACAAAGGCTGCTGCCCTTGCCAAGCGGGGGGAAATAAGAGGACTACCAGCTGCTCACATTTATACCCACAGGAAACAGCATTTCATTTAGAAGGTGTAAAATATCCTTAAGTGCTCGTTTCAGTTCTTACCAAGAGGACGGAGAAAATATTTTAGCAAATTCAAGCTCATCCTCTTTTATGTAGGAGAGATTATTCAGTTGTCTGGTTACTTTTAAGAATCCCGTAAAGACTAATTCCCAAGGAAGGTGGCATCAGGGAAGTATGTGGCTGGGACAGACAGACAGAAAGATCGGTCTGTGACCTCTGGAGGATAAAACGAACCACAAAAAAAAGCACAGCCTCGCAATCTCCTGAGTCAGCAGCAGCTGGATCTGGTTAGTACAGTAACAGTTGAAAGGAAAGGGCTGGATGACCCCATGACAGGTACAATACCCCTTCAGCTGATGCCCAGCTACCTTTGGGTAAGAAACTCTGAAGCCTGGCAGAAAACTAAGACCAAGCCAAAGAGCTCCAGCTGTTATCCGCTTTGTGCCTTCAGAAGAAACAAATAACTGCAAACCATGACCAGCTATTAGAAACTGTTAGTGGCATGTCAGTAATGCAGCTGAAAGAAATTATCAGCTTCCTCTTGCTTGAGGTCCGTGCTCTGGGAGAGAGGCATCCATGCAAATCCCACTCCAGAGCACAGAGGAGGTGCTAGTAAATATTTGCCAATGGGTTGAAGCTATTTTTTAGCGAGCTACATACTCCCCTTGCATTGTTTCCCATTCCGCTTTCATCAGGGCTTCTCAGCAAAGGGGAATTTCCTCACCGTATTTGTTTGCCGTTGCTATAGGATTATCATACAGCCTTAAGGTGGGATGAGCTTGAGCTGCATTTTGCTCAGCTGCTCGGTGGCACAGGCTCAAAAGGGCAACGGAGAAAAATCGCTCTGGCCAAACTCCCGCAGATCAGCTCTTGGCTTTGGGAATGAGCTGCAGACATGCGAGGAGGGCTGTGGGGTGGAGAACAGCTATTGTTGAAAAACTGCAGCTTTGCCTGGATTAGAGAGAAAATCCTCCAGAGACGGGGAAGAACATGCCTTTGCTTACAGGTAGAAAGGCTTAGGAGGGAGCGAGCCCACAGGCCAAGCAGCAGGCCGCTTCCTCCAGCTTCAGTAGCGGCTGTAATGCCGGAAATAGAAATACAAAGCCAGAAGCAGTGCTTTTTCCTCAGCAAAGGAAAGTGATTTTTTTTTTAACCTGTTGGGCTCAGAGCAGCCGCTTTGGTGTAAGGAGCTGTTCTCTCAACCGCAACCGGGGCTGCCCGTGCCCGAGGCCCCGCCGCACGAGACCCGGTCTCTACGAAGCGCGGTCGATCAAGCCAGGTCTAGCCTGTCCTCCCCACCGTGTGGTTTGACAGAGCGTGGTCTGCATTCACCCAGCCCCCTGCCCAGTCCTGCAGCCCACCGGGCTCTGCAGCACTGGTCCCCGAGAACAGGCAGCCGGCCAGCCCAGCAGGGCTTGGTGTGGTGGGACCAGTGGGGACCTGAGCTATCTCTGCCAGTGCCGTGGGACATGGGGGCAGAGGACAACCAGCCTTCCCTGCTTCGACATGCTCCTTTAGTCCTTCTGCTGGGGGACATGACACCTCTCCTCTTCAGCCCACTAGAGATAAGGAAGCCCCAAACCCAAAAGGACAGCAGCACAGGATTGGGAAGGGAGAAAAAAAATTGCAGGGAACCTGAATGCAGAGGCTTTGACATTAGCAGCAATATAGGAGTTGGATTTGATGATCCTCATGGGTCCCTTCCATCTCAGGAGAGTCTATATTCTGTGACATGTCACCCCTTTAAAACTACCTCAGTAAAAGGCATCTTGCTTTTTCAGGGTTTTTCACTCAGAAAAGTCCTGAAGGCAATAGTTAAAGGACATCCAATTCCAATTTGCCTCTTACCCCTATTTAAATAACATGCAGATACTGCCTGTTCAGCTTTTGCACGAGAGAGACCTGACCACAGCAATAGCCTTCAGCTGGGGCTGGAACAGGCAAATAGTAATGATTGAGCAACATTCAGCCTTGCATAGCTGAATAAATTCAAAGAACAACCATTCTTTCTTTTTTTTTTTTTTTTTTTTTCATTTTTCCTCCATTAACCCTACTCCATTTATATTAAGGCAAAACAGTAACTCTACCAGAAAGTAGAGAAGCATTAAAAGCCTTAAATAAAGAACATCCAAAGGATGTTGCTTTGTACTCTGTTTTACTTTGGAAATAGCCAGTGAATTCATAACAGTTAAACAAAGTGACAAAATATGTAAACTGATGTATTTTTTTCTTGGGATTCATCTGTGTGTCTCTAGATTTTCTGACCAGGCTATCTTCATATCTGCTGTCCTGGGAACTTTTGAAATAACTTTTGGACATTACACATAAAATGTAATGTCATCTCTTTGGAATAAAAAAGGAGGATGGAGATTGCTTCACAGTCCAGCAGATGTTACTTCTTTTCAAACTTGAGGGATTTATATGAACTTCTTTTCCCTAAAAGATCACAAAAAACATAAAACTTCAGGAAGGCTTCAGTCTTATTTCATAACTTAAATCCACAATGTGGTTTTTTCAACTACGTGAAGGCATTAGCCTCTGTAAAAGAAGAGGAAGACTGCCAAACTGTTGGGATTTTCTCAGTATGTTCTCATAAAAGTTTTACAGAAGTTAATTTGTGAATTCTGAGAGCAGAATCTCATTTTATGTTCTCTCTGGTTATATGAAATATTTTGAGGCAGCAGAGATCTAGACACAGATTTATTTGACCCTGGTTGTCCAACCAGCTGAGAAATACTGGTGGGAACATAAGTATGCAGGAATTCTTGTCACCTTTCAGTGCTGCTCCCTCCTGGCACAAGCAGTGTGTGGATCATGCTCTTTCCCATCGCTCCGAGTCTTTTGCTCTTCTGTGTGGAAAGGATATAACCTGGCCACAGCTGCCCAGCACCGTACAACTCGGGACTCGCGTTTTAGCAACCATGGGCCTGCAGCTGGCAACTGCTGCCACTCACTACTCTGGTTGCATTCCAGTGCTGGCAGGAATTTACTCACACAGATTGCAAACTAACTGGAAACATCTTTAGGACTGTGTGTCTTTTTTCCTGTGAATGTATTTAAGCCACGTCTATCACTGTGTTTGAAGTGTATACAGTTTGCATTTTCCACATCTGGCTGCTGCTGTTCCTTGGGCCTCATATTTAGTTCAACATCTGTTAAATCCTGAAAACCTAAGAAAGCAAAGGAATCCACGATTTAGAATCATGTCAGAGAAAACTGCAGCCCAAGCCATTACTGCAATCAGTATCGCTACTCGGCATGTTGGTCTCAGAAGAGGCCCCAGACTCTTTCCAGCTTACTCAGAGAGACAACAGAGCAGCCCTGGTTACCGTAAATGAGGATGGCATCACTGAGGTCAGTTTTCACCACTCGGTACTTCCAGATTGGATTTGAGGAAAACTGTAGGATTTCCACAGGAAACTGCTGCACCCGTTCCAGAATCTCAGTTCCTGAAGTGCTCACTGCGGTGTCTTTCATAAGCAATATTTTACCCTTTAGAATAAGAGACAGGAGCCAATTATGTTCACGTGACATACATACACATTTATCCTAAGTAAGTCCCTTATCTACAATGTGCATATCAAAACCTGCACCTCTGTCTGATCTACACTGCAAGACAAGAACTTACATATGTCTGTATTTATACAGCTCCATAGTGTTATATACTAACTAGTGCTTGCTACACTGATTAAAAAGACTAAACAGGGGGTATAATGCGAATAACATACAGAGCTTAAGAATACCTATTTCAGCAATGAGTAACCAAGAGCCACAGCTCACACTACAGCAAATGTCCATAATGTAATAAAGAAATACACCCAGCATTTGCCATCACGTGCTATTCTAACTATGCATTCTAATGAAATTCCAGCTTTGCAGTCTCCTGTTACAGAAAAAGTGGAAGTGTGCGCTGTGTCTGTAAGGAAAACTATGCAGGACCCAACTGTGAAAGGTAAGAAACTAATAGGTTTGATTACTAGTCAACAATACTGAAGTGCAGGAGTCTTTGAGGGAATCTTCCCATACGGGGGAGAAACCTTGTGCATGTGTTTTCATCAGGTTGAATCATGTCTGTTAAAGGATCTCATTCAGTTCTTAGTAAAGACCGTAACAACTTGCTGTGGAGACATGTCAGGGTAAGACAGACATTTACGTCTGATGTATTTTGATCGAGTTCTTGCATTTTGTGTACCTTCATGTGGTGGTCTTCCTAAAAGGGATACAATATACAAATCAAAATACAAAATGCAAATCAGAAACAGCAGCTGAAGTGAAAAATAACCACCACATAGATGCCTTTTGCAATTCAGCACTCTAAAACATATAGCAGGCTTCTACCAAATAAATTTTTCAAAAGCAAAGGAGAAAATCCATTATCTAGTCAAATTCTTAATGAGCAGATGCATCTTTTTTAGTTAAATTTTAAACGTACTTCACAGACATAATTCAATAAAGGCAAGCAAACAACCATAGACCAGTGTTGCTTTTCAACTTTCCCTTATGCCCATAAACAATTTCCAGTAAATATCCTCTAAATAACAAAGTACACAAATAAATGGAGCTATAGAGCAGAAATATAGCTAACTCTCCTATCTTGTAAAGGGCCATCTTGCTTGCTATGAACATGGATGATGTTTCAATGAATGTCAGAGGCCCCATTGTAATGCAGAAATTCTCCTTGAGCAGCCAATAAATTAAAACAGCTCTAAACCAAAGACTGGGGGGTATAGGATGGCTCAGACACTGGCTTCCTGAACATGTCATTTTGTTTTTCCTTAAAGCCCCTGAAGTATTTAAGATTACAGTCCACTGTCATTAATGGGCAAGCCTTGAATTCAAATGATACCTAATGTAACTATCAGAGAAGGGAGAAAGGGGATGCTTAAGATGCAAAGAGAAATCAATATGAAAAAGGTAAGATAAAAAAAAGTGAAAGCTTTTGCCCTTACAGATGATGCAAAAACATCAGCATATTACCTCCGTATCACTAACACGATGACAGCAATAGTAGAAGCCCTTTAGACAGATGACACAAATATAAAAAAAACCCACCCTCGTTTCCAGGCCTATGGCTGTATTCCTTTGTTCTTCCAAAATGTCAGATTTATACACAAAGGATAATGCAGACAATTAAAAGGTCAGTGAGGTTTCTTAATGGTTATTAAAATGTCAGCCTAGACTACAAGCAATTTAAATCCCATGAAATGAGTAGCAGATGCATAGTAACAGCAGAAAATAGCATCAGCTTTGTTTTCTAATAGCCACTACCCAGCCTGACACAGTGCATCTGTCTCAAGGAAGGCAAAGCTGGGTAGATGGCTTAGAAAAAGCCACAGAAAGAAATCAGCCTGTCCTGGTCACCATGTTAAGTCCTCGACTAATGGCTTGGGCAAGTGGCACGCAGTGACAAACGGGACTTTCCTCCTGGTAGGCTCCTGGTCCCACTCCATTTGTGTCAGAAACGATGAAAAGTGTTTCAAAGGCTAACGAGAAATGCATCGCTTGTCCCTCTCCGCTTGCTAAAGAGCAAGTCCCTGCCTCGCGCGCGCTGCCAGGCACCGCCACCACCCCCTGCTCCCCCCGGCAGCCGTGGTGCCGGCAACCCGCTGGCGGGAGGACTGGGGGATCCCGAGCGAGAAGGGGCATCGCCCCGTCCCTCCCCGCGGCCCAAAGAGCAGCTCGTGTCCCCGGGGAGAGGAAGGCCACGTCCCGCTCACCGCTCTCCCGCCCAGCTCTCGGCGGCGGACGGCGAGGGGGCCGCGGGGCAGGACACCCCTCCGCGGGCACTGCGTGGCATCTCCAGAGCAGCGCAATTTGCTCCATTTCCTCAGGAATTCGTGTCGAGGCTTTCTTGTGCTGCCCCAGGGGCTGGGCACAAACCTCTCCAGTTTATGTTTGCCGGCAAAGGGCCTTGGCGAATCACGGAGGCCTTTGCTAGGAACTGAGAAAACCGGCTTCCCAGTTTGAAATGTAGGAGTGGATCATTTTGCTCCTGCGCTTCAGCAGTAAGGCGTTGAGGTGGTGGCAGATGAAATCCAGGTTTTGTTAATGCCCAAATGTTAAAAAAGATAACTGAACAAATGATACTTTAGTGTCCAAAGCAAACAGACGAAAAAGGTTCTTTTGGCATTGCCAGGGAAGAGGAAGTTAATTTCTTACTCACTGATAAATACAGGAAGCAAACATGGCTGCAAAATTAAACAAAGATAACTTAGCAGCTTTATTATGGGACAGGAAATATTCTTTGTTAGCAACAAAGAGCCGTTTATTGATACAAGGGAGGAAAAGACATTAACCGCAGGCCTCTACTTATTCAGGCCATAAAGTGCAGAGATGGAGCAGTACATTTCCATCGGCGGCCTCTGCTCTTCTCACGTGCTACCAACTGTTCAAAAGAGGCCAAGTGCAGTTCAGCCCTCTGAGATGCACTGAGTGGTGAAGGGGAAAGTGAAGGTGACACTGTATTTTCAGCTCTGAAAGTTTCTATTTGTCTTAGACAGCTATTCCAGATAAGGAGATATGGCTAATAAAAGTGAGTCAGACGGTCATAAAAAGCAGCACTTACAAAATATATCTGTGAGGATGTGAAGAACTGTCCACTATGTTTCTGGCAAGTGAACTGAATGGTATATTTCAGAAAAGAAGAAAAAAAAAATCACCTTGTCCTGATGAGAGGGCAGACATTGTGGGCCTGATGGGAATAGCATGCAGTCTTCAGTAGATGCTGGCTGAAAGCCAGAGCTCCATAGTGATAAGCAAAATGCTGGTCTGGCCCCAGCACTGCTCAGTGGCTTCTGTGACCTGGTGGCAACGTTAGGCAGATGATCTTTTGGAAAATACCTAACTACAGAAAATTAAAAAGCAAGTCTGCAGGATTTTGAGAGTTCACAATAAATCAAACAGTTCTACAGATATTTTTTTTTTTAAATGCAGAGAGGTTTTTTTCTTGTTCAAACTTCATAAACATACTGAAATTATGAAATTCGGGAAAATACTACAATCTCACATTGGCTGAAATATTACAAAATTATAGCAAGACTTTTGGCATGACTGAATAGCAGTATTTCCCATCACTGCCTGCTGTAACTCCCATAGGAATGGGGAGTGTCTCCACCAAAGTCAGTTAAATCACACTCTGCGCTCAGTGTTGCATTCACAGTTCTTCAAGGGGTGCACAGCACTCCAGGTCACACTTTTGTTCTTTACATCTGGGTCACCCAAATGATAAGATCTGCACCAAAGATTCTGGCTGTGCTGCAAAGAGACAAACAGAGTCTTTGTCATTGGCAAAAGCAGTATCTGAGGCAGCCAAGTGGTTTATATTAAGATGCTTAAAATTTTATATGTTTTTACTGTGGGGGTTCAGGGCTGGAACACGAACAAAGCAGTGTTGAGGAAATTACTTTCTTTATTAAAAAAAAAAAATCAGCAAATGTAGGAACAGATCAAAACTGGAAGCTCTTATCAGATCTCCCACGTCTTTATCATTCAGACATAGCAGAACCCGGATTTGACTATGTTCAGTTTTTAGGAGACAACAAACCTCGGCTCAGGTCCCCAGCCAGAACCTGGGAAAACTAAACTAAAGTGCCTGAGCTCGACCTCCCCGCCCACAAACAGCAGAATAAACAGTGTCTTAAAACAGCACTTTTTGTGGATGGGAGAAAAGACAAGGACGACAGGGTGATAAAACAGGATGAAATGCAGTAACTACTCCTTACCTAAATCACTGCAACATCTATTCAGTCCTCCAGTGTCTTCAGTCAGCAGTTGCTACACCAGCTAGTTACCTCCCTCCCTGCAGTAATTCTTCATTCCCAGTTTGGGGCTGTGAGTCCCTCATCTCTGCTCCCACCTGCTGCTGGGTCGTGGACCCTCCTGCCGCTCTGCAGCACTCCGTGAACGGCGCGGGTCGCTCCCGTCCTGCCAGCCGACCCCTCCAGTCCGTCAGCTGCTGCTCCACGCTGCTCCAGCCGCCAGCTCCTCCGGCAAAGCCCTTGCTCCAGGATTTGCTCCCACCAGATGCTCCATGCCTGCTCCGGTGCTGGCTCTGTTCGCCTCACTGGTTGTTTTGCAAAAGTTCCTCTGGCTTGTAGGATTAGGCACGCTCCCTGCTACCAGCAGAAACTCCTTTAACTGAGACCTTCTCCTTTCTTTCCAAAGGATGGCACCAAATCTATTACCTGTTGTCTTCACTTAGGGCCGCTGGTCACCCAGGAATGTTACGTATCGCTGGTTTGTCTACACTTCCAAAACCCACTAGTTTCAACATCTCTTCCATTTTAAGATGCAGCAAGTTTTCAGCTGAAATGCTTCCCAAACCTGACAAGACATGCAAAGCAATTTGGACCCATTTCAGGCCTTCCCCGTGGTGCTTGTCACCCAGCTCCCACTCTCCCTCTCCAAACCAGCAGCGGAACCCTCCCCTCCTGGGCTGGTGGCTGCTCTCAGCCTTTTGCCCTCAGCCAGCAGGCTAAGATTGAACAAATCTGAAAAATGGAGGCTGGTTCAGTACCTGTTCTGTTTTGCAAAAACCAGAAACCATCCCAATGTCTCACCATAGAAGAGTTTATTGACACCTTTTCTGGTCAGTACTTTATTATATGCATTATAGTGGAAATAAGGTCTGAAATTCCTCTTGAGTTTCAGCATCACTGGACGCACTCTCTTACCCCAGTTTCCTATATAACACAATACAGTTGGTGAGATCCAAAGCTGAAAGAGACCAAAATAAACACTAGAGCTGCCTCTCTGCCAAGGTCATTCTGTCATAGATTTTAAAACAATGGGGAACAAGTAATTCTACTGTTAAAAACACACACACACATACAAAAATGCAGACTGGTGTGATTGAGATACCAGGAGTGTTCAAGAAGGGAAAAATATATAACTGTACAGATTGAGATTAGAGCACAAAACAGCCTCTGCAGGAATACAGCTCCTAATTTGCCTTCTGTTCATTAGTAGCAGCAGGCCAACATCAATTCCTGGTGACATAAATAGGGTCAGAGAAAAAACAGTACCACAGATGGGAATGTCATTGCTCATCATCGCCGTGCTTGCTCTTCCTTTCAGGTGTGCCCCCGGTTACTATGGGAACCCTTTGCTAATTGGAAGTACTTGTAAAAAATGCGACTGCAGTGGCAACTCGGACCCAAACCTGATTTTTGAAGACTGTGATGAAGTGACCGGCCAGTGCCGCAACTGCCTGAGCCACACCACCGGGTTCAAGTGCGAGCGATGCGCTCCGGGTTACTACGGGGATGCCAGATTCGCTAAAAACTGTACAGGTATTGCCTATAGTTCAGCATAGCAGAGCCGAGCAAACGCAGGACGGCATGGTCTGTGGATGCCCTCCCAGAGATCGGAGATGCCTGAACCAGTCATCAGACACCTGCGGCCGAGGGAGGCAGGGGTGCTCCCAGCCACCTACCTGGTGGGATAAGTGGGATGCCTGCCCAGTTGAGCCATCCCAGGCACTAGCACTCTTTCCATTGCCCACAAGAAGGTCTCAGACCCCAGACTCCAGCATCTCAAATGCCTGGGCAGGATGCATGTAGGCACTGTTGTGTCCCGCACCTTGTTTTAAATAAGGGTGCCTAAGATTTCTTTGGGCAGAGACTTCGCCTTTGTGTTTGTTCACACCACATGCTGCCCAACATGACCACTCAGACTGATGGTGCTTAAAGACTTGAAAGCATTTTTTATGGCAACAGGACTGTCCCTCCTGTCCTGACCCCATCCCTGTTCAGTTTCTGCTAGTTTTCACACTGGTAATGTATTTCCCATGTGTCTGTGTAATCTTGCCAGTTACTGTATTTCCACACCAGAGATGAGTGTACTTCCAGGGTCTGGTAAAGTGCTACCCAGAGGGTCTTACCAAGACATACCAGCACAGGGGGGTCACAGAGGTTTACGTCCTCTAATGTAATTATTCTCCTAATTTACATGGAGTTCAATCCAAATAGGAGTTTGGGTTCATGCCCTTTGTCCTTGCTTTGGCTCTGAGACACAAGATTACATCTTCTTTCAAAGCACTGAGGAATAGCCACTGCTAAAGGCAAAATGCAGGTGCTCAGAGCAAGGACCTTGGGGCTCCCTCCCAACCTCTTTGCCAGGGTCCTTCCCTCAAGGACCAGAACAAAAATGAGGGAGATAGATCACTCCTACCTCTCAGCCTGACTCAAAGGTAAGACACAGCCAAAACACGCACCCAACCTGCACCTCTGAAGTGCTCTGGGATCTCAAGGTACAGAGCTACGGACCTCGAGGGCTCAGCAATGTCTTGATCAAACCTACATCCTTCTTCCAACTCACTGTACACTTGGACTTTGCTTTTTACTTACTACACAGTGCTAAGGTGTGTTTTGGGACCTGCAGGCTGAAGGTTGTGAGGATGCTCTCTACTCAAGCAGCCTTTGTGCTGCTGTCTTCATTTGTTAGGGGACCGCGCATGATGCCACTAGTGGTCCTCTCCGGTTTTGTGTTCCAGTGACAGCTAGAAGTTGAGTGTCCATCTCCAGGATATAATTCACATCGCTAAGTCACATGCTTAAATTCCATTGACACTGAACAGGGAGAGATGGTGCTCACACACAGCAACCCCAAAAGCTGATCCCAGGTATCCACACCAGCCAAAAAGACAGCACTGTAGGGAAGAGCATGTCCCAAAACTCACCTCCTGCCTGCATTTAGGCACTCAAGACATGCCTGAAATTCAACATCTCTGTGATCTTGAGGTTGCAAAAGCAAACCTTGTTTATGCACTTCACTAATTCAGTTCACCAGAGATGATTTAACTGTAGTTCTCCCGTAAGGAATGATGGGAGCAAGTTTGTGGCTCCTGAATGCCTTGAGGCAGGAGAAACGCACCCAGCACTTCAACTCAGCAAACTGCAGCGATCATGCCCTGGCCATGTGCAAAAGCAGAGCTTCAAACAGCCAAGAGTAGCTGTGCCAGAATTGGAGGATTACAGGGCATTCCAAGTGTCTGAGCAGATTCTGCAACACATAATTTTGGAAGGCATCTCTGAGCATAGAGTTTCTAAACTGAAGTTAAGTCAAACTTCTCTCACCTCAGTATAGTTTTGGTTCGCACCCTTAAGGAGTTGCGGGAATCAGAGGCAGAATGTCTCGGTGTCATTTACGTTTCTGAGGTACAGTTTAAGCGGGATTTCATGGTGCACAGGGCTTCTCTATGGGGGTTTTTGATGCAGACCATAAATCAGCTTGGTAATTCTCTTCGTTAGCAGATTTCCTTGTAGCGTTTGATCTTTGCTAAAAATAAAAAGTGCCTTGGCACTTGAATATGTTGTGAGAAGTACAGCTTTTCTCTGTTTAGGAGTGAATTTAATCTTGTAGTTGACTCTAGCAAATCCTGATTTCGAAGTATTATGTTTCAGAGAATTACACACTTCTTGTTTCATCTTCATTTCTGCTGAACAACACAATGTGCTGTACCTGATGGTACTGGGTAGATTGCATGCACCACTCAAGAATTCTATAATATCCAAACTATTTGGGTAGTTTACAAGGCAAGTTTATACTTTGGCATTTTTGAGCAATTAGGAACTCTTATTTAGAAAATATTGACTCTGAAATAAGACAAATACCTTCTTTGAAATACAAAAATACAGAAAAGAAGCTAGCGTAAGAAACAAGAGAGTCTGTGTACATGGTTTCCACAGAGCACCCCAAAGGTTATATAGAACAAAAAAAAAATGCACGAGAACTCAATGAGCAAAAAGCTCTATTCAGCAAAGATCACTTCTTTTTTTTTTTTTTTTTTTGAGCAAAAGACAAAATCTGTGTAGCTGTGGACGGTAAGTAGTTTTCAGCTTTTTTTCGATAAATTTTTTAACCACATGTCCTTTAGCCACACTTCAAAGCTTTCCACAAATGTCCCTCAGAAATAAAGAGAAATTTAGAAGCTTTCTCCACCAGTAAGGCATAGGACCACTGAAAGTCTTAATTCCCTACTAAAAATGTGGTACCTCCTAAACAAGTAGATGATAAATTCTCGGGATCATTTTTGAAATTAATTTACTACAAGCATTTGTGTAGCAAATTAAGAGTTATCCATTTAAATAAGAAGGCACAATTTTACTTTCTTGAGCACCAATCTCATTCAAATTTTAATCTTGTAACTGTAATCTTGCCACCTGGGGATAGCCTACATCCTGTGATACAGGTAAAGAGAAATCTCTACTTTTCTTTCACTTCTTAATGAAAGTAATAACAAATTTTTTAAAAATCTAGATCCAAAATCTGGGAGGCACCCAGTTCATACAGATTGTGGTGAGGTCAAAATATCGATTGCCCCACAAAACTAATAATCAAATTCTATTCTTACATTAGTACAAAAACTGAGTAGTTCTACTAACATTGGTTCACTTACTTACACAAAATTATTCCAATGTTAGTGCATCATGTTGACTTTGAAGCTGTATTACACATTTTCCCTGATAATTCCTCGACAGTGTAATGTTGAATGTAAATACAAGGGTAATTCACAGACAACTATAAATGGGCTGCAATAAAACGGCAGTAAACAATTTTGCTACATGAGATTCTGCTGAAACCATGAAACACAAAAGCAAAATGAATTCTACAGAAGTCGATGTTGTTCTTATGTTCTGCTTGAGTTTTTGTTATTCTATCAAAGCTTTCCAAGAATATTTTCATCTTTAAAATAATATATTTTAAAAGGCCAATTAAATCTTGAAAGAGACACTTTAGATTAAAAATTATACTTTTTAAAAGCTACTTGTGCTGGCAATTAAAATGCAGCTTACTCAAGTTTAAAAAAACTGTAAAACCTCATTTATTCTTCATTTTAAGTGGTAGGAGATATTTACTTTTTGATATGCTCAAGCTGATGATGGAATTGGAGTCCACTATCAATCCCTAATAGCTGGAAATCTTATTTAGTGGCAGCCTGACATAACGTTTATAAATTCCACAGAGCTGTGGAGAGATTTGTAACTAATAATTGACTTTAGTTGTACTGCTTTTCTTAGCCCACCCCCTGAACATCACCCTCTCTAGACAGTGATGCACAAGGGGCAGCTCTGGCCTCTCTGTCTCTGCTTGTGACCAGCTGGGAAGCTTTGAACAAATCATTTCAGCAGAGGCTTTCTGGTTCTGTTTCCTATCTTCTATTTTATCTGGTCCCTGCAGTGCAAAAAACACCTTTTTTCTATATACTGAAGGAAAATTCAGTCCAGGAGGTCCTTGATTTTGGTTTGCCTATCCATGCACAATCCTACGTACAATCATTTCAGTAGGCGTGGGAGGGGAAAGGTGAGTTGTACATTTTGAAGCTCTTCTTTCAAAAAAAACTTTCTTTTTCCCACAGAATGTAACTGTGGAGGGAGAATGTGTGACAGCCAGACTGGAGAATGCCTCGCAGACAGCCCTGAAGTTTCTACTGGCACAGACTGCCCAACCATCAGTAAGATGATTATCATGAGAACACCAAAAACTAATATCATTCTTCTATTCAGATGGTTACAAATACTAACTTAAGAGCTCGGTTCTGCAGTGGGCTCAGCACTTTGACAGGACACTTAAACATATGAATATGCACAATGCCCCACTGAATGAATATTTAAACATGTTCTCACTTGCTTGACTGAGTACCTGCATATGTCCAACTCTGTGATAGACTGAATGTTTAGGTACAAACTGCAGAGCAGTGGGGAAATATCAGCAAAGCCACTTCTATAGACTTTGAGGCACAGTGCATGCAAAATAATATTCTGGCCCTAAAAACTGCCATCGCAGCTTTATCTGTGCCACCTTGCATATGTTTTCTAGTTGTACATCTAATACAAATTGTTGCTGTTGACAATTTGACACATATCCATCAGTCACTTGCTTTTCCGCTATCATCTCCCCTATTCTGATAATAGGAAGTCTGGGGAGTTTCCAGAAGCACTACGTTGTAACTATTGGTAACCACTGATATTTTTTTAAGTGTTAGTATAACTATGCTGGTGGTATAAGGCAGACCATATAACACATGTGTCCCTAAACCGGCTCCCAAGAAGAGGGGTCGTGTGCCTGGAAGTGCAACCAGAAGGAAAACATTTGGGAGCTGCTGCCATCAAGACTATGGACTATATAATAGCAAGCAAAAGTTTCTGTAGGAATCTGTGTTTCACAGTCACCTAAGTTTCTTGCATTTAGTCATGGCACCAACATCACTAAAAAACAGAGTGGTATTGCAAGCATTCTGTGCAAATGTATTCCAAACATGTTAAAACTGTGTAATTAGAAGTTGCCTTCCTAATCAAATAGGCAGCCAAGAGCCCATCTGCTGGACATCCTTACTCCTCATACTACTACATTTTAAATACAGAGGTTTGGGTTCTGACAAAATGAAGTTGTATTTTTGACCCTCGTCTGTTGTTCATCGGGCCACCAATATGCAGAACCTCTAGGGAATAGCCAGGAAATACCTCCTCTGTCTCATTCCCTACTGATTATGGAACTGCTGTGGCCACCACTTGGAGCAATCCCATCTGGTGCTGCTCAGCTGGAAGCATCACGACTGTATTATGGGACCTTGGAAGAGGGTGGATGAAGGTGAAAGAAAAATGGGTATCCATCAGGATCCATCAATGACAGAGAACACTATGGGGCAAGAGCACTGTAACGTGAATTTAAGATACTTGCTGCTAACTGACACAAACACTACAGAAAAATTATACTCTCTTATTTTCTGATCAGGCTGCGATAAATGTATTTGGGATTTGACAGACGACATCCGATTAGCAGTTCTGGCTATCGATGAAAGCAAATCGACTTTACTGAGCATTTCTACAGGTGTTGCAGCTCAAAAGCGCTTGAATGACCTGAACCTCACTGCTACCCATCTCCAGGTACAAACAATGATGATATTTTATTTTTCAATGTAATTTTAATCTACGAATTTCCACTCCATTCCTGTAAATTTCAATCCCTACCCTCACTGGAGAAATAATTTGTTTTCAGACGCAGTAACTTTCTTTCCACAACACACAGGCGGCAATGGCCAAAAAAAAGAACCATGCTGTGCTTTGGACCATCCAGGTTGATGATGCTGCAGATGAAATGAATGATCTCCTGAGAGAGGCAGCAACACTTGATGAACAGGTTTGTTTATGGCCCCCTGCCACAGCTCTGAGGGTTCGCGGTTTGTCATATCCACATGCTGGCACGAGAGGTTAGAATAGTTCCAGTTGGAAGGGACCTACAACGATCATCTAGTCCAGCTGTCTGATCACTTCAGGGCTGACCAAAAGTTAAAGCCTGTTATTAAGGACATTTTCCAAATGCCTCTTAAACACTGACAGGCTTGGGGCATCAACCACCTCTCCAGGAAGCCTGTTCCAGCATTTGACCACTCTCTTGATAAAGAAATGTTTCCACCAAACAAGAGTGGGAGTGCCCTGAAAAGATAGTTGGGAGAACTTTTTATTTTCTTTTCTAAGCTTTCTACTTTACTTTAGCTCTGAATTAAAAGCACAAAAGACCTATCAAGTCTTCTTCCCAGAAAAGGAAGGGATATAAGGCCGAAATCTGTTGAACGTGGTTGGAGGTTTGTCACCAGTCACAAAAAGCCTTCCCTCAGGATCTACACGTTTGATCTGAGATAGACACGCTGCCTTTCTATTTCAAATTTTGATTTCTAATTAAGGGAAGTAACCAACACTAAACTAATTCAGATTGACTTTGGGAGTACTTGTACTGTATCTGTTTTACATGGATGCCCTCACAAAATTAAATTAGCCCCAATTAGACGCTTCAAAATACACTACAAAACTGCCAGTTTAAAAGGTTTTTCGTGTATCCACTGAGATGGGAGCCTGGTCAGCACTCAAGATATGTTTTAACACAATTGTAATCATAAATGTTGCATCCACATTCAATTGCCAGGCTATAAAATTAAGGTTATCTGCTCTCAGCTCACATAACACTTTCACTGCACCTTGGAAGAATACTGATATGATATATGTTAAGAGGAGAAATAGGGCTCAAAATTGCTTCTCCTCCATTTTAAAGAGGTATTATTAAACATCTTTCTGTTGCTAAGATATATATATATTAGTGAGATACATCACTCTATGTTATTCTCAGAATAACCATAGCTGTACTAGGACTAGAGTATATTTCATGCTTATTGCAAAATGCCAGACCTTATATTCACTTACCAGTTCCTTCACAAGAAAAACTGAAATCATACCTCAGACTAAAACTCAAGTACAGCAGCAGGCAAGAGAAAAAAACAAACACCAAGAAAGAGGAGAAAGGACTGTACAGAAAGGTGGAAGAGAAAATTCAGGTTTGGGTGTTTTTAAGCAGCACTTACTTAGCAGAAAGGGCACTGCAGAATTAAATGGACTATCCCTGTGTTCAAGAGAGGTTTGATTAAATCAGCTCACACACCTCACACACACCTCTGCAGCTGTGAAAATCCAGCAGAGCTCACATGCCTCAGTGTCCCTCTTTGTAGCTGGTAGGCAGGATGACTGGGGCTGTAGGTTTTTCAGGAATATTTAGTGAATTTTAGATAATAACATTTTTGTCATCTTCAGTACTACCTGGGGATTTCTTAGCTCCTTCCTCAGTTTGACTCTCCCTGGACCAATAAATTCAGCATTTCCTCTGGTCTTTTCTCCCTGGTTATTTCTAATGCTTGTTCCACATGAATACTTGTGATTGCTTGTAAAGGCAGGGAAATAATGGCCCCAAACTCCCACAGTGGAAGGAAGACCACAGTAATAACTCTTAATATATTGAACTTTTTGCTCTTTCAAGGCACTTTTATGGAAAACGGGTGCTAGGGCCTTGTGTGGGTTTTGCAGAGATATGCTGCATCTTCCATCCAGAGCATTTCACATGCACGTCCCCGTGTCTGAGGGGATTCTGAGCGAAACCCCAAAGGCAGGATGAACACACCAACTGTAGGCAAATCCTCCCGCTAAATGAGAAGAATAAATGTGACCTGTAACTCCCTGAGTCTGCTTGGGATGCCCTTCGAGTAAAACAGCACGTAGCTCAGTCCCAAATGTTTGGCAGAGACTCGGCGAATCGGATCACCTTTCCTTCCCGGGCTATTTCTTAGCAAATTTCAGGATGAGCCTCTGTACATCAATCTGGCAAGGAAAGAGTATTGTGTCAAGGCAAGCGTGTGTAAAAACAGTAACAAGTTGCTTAAAATAAGCACGAAGTGGCGATGCTGAGCAACAGAAAGAAACCCTGATTCCGTAAAGGAAAAAGACTAAAAAGCATAGTGCTTGCCCTTCACAGACTAAAAACCCAAGTAAAGGGAAATAAGACCAAGACCTTTCTAGAAAGCCTGCTGTTCGGCCCCTGGCCCTGCCTTCAAGCGCCACCTGGTGCCTCCCCAAACCCCCAGCAAGAAGCCAGCCGGCCTCGGGGGTCGCGGCTGCAGCTCCCCAAACCCACAAATCAATTTTATAGTGGGAATTTTGGCTGATGCAGCCCCGACGGGGACTGTGAATCAAACACCTTGCCACCGGCGAGCGTGCGGTGCCGACTTACTGGTGCATGTCCACACACACACACAGAGGGCCCAGGACACATCAATACCACAGCAGTCATATATTTTTCTCTTTCCTGGCAAATACCAGTGAAAATTAAATCTAAGGACACCCAAAGTCAGTGACCTTCTCGGAAAGATGGTAACTACGATGACACAGTAACTCTTCGTTTCCCTTACATGTAAGGGAACACAATGCAGAGTACAGCCCCCAACGTAATATAGTACAGGAGGGTAGCTACGCTCTTCACAGTGTTTTGAATCCTCGTGCTTCTTCTTAATTTTAACAAGTTGCGGAGCTGGGGGCCTCGCTTGAGGGAGACACTGATCTAAAAATGGTTGTGAGCGCGATACCTTGTTCTTCAGTCTATAGGCTTACTCAGGAAACGCCATAGCCAGCAAAATGAGCCAGGAGACTCAGCAGATGGGAGTTTTACAACTGTACATAATTTATGGCAATCTGATTGCAGCAAATGATGGATAAATATGGGACAGATTTTAATCTCTCACTCTGCAATTCTGAAAATACCAAGACAGCCCTTCACTTCAAACATCTCTGTAAATACCACTTTATATGATAAATGGACTTTCACATGCTCATCAGGAGAAAGCAAAATGTGTGTTTACACTGCTCATCCTCACACATGCATATGGATCTGAAAAGAAATCTAATGTCTAGCTCACATGGTTTATTCATAGGGAAATGAAGCATCCAGCAAAGGCCTGCTAGTACAGAAGGAAACCATGGAGACCAACAACCGTGCTACTCAGCTTGTGCAGCAGCTCAGTAATATGAGGGATAACATTCAAGGTAAATAGATTTCTTTCTGGTTCAGCTCAGTGTCAAGCATGCATTAATGAAATCTTCAGCAAAAAAATGTCATAGCACCTGGGCACGCTCACAAAGCAACCCGCACATAAGGTTTTGCAGCCTGCAATGCCATGACAAAAACTTGTCTCTCTTAAGACAACTGACACCCAGAACAAGAGCTTCTGTGTCTTTTTTCTCTTGCTGGCGGAGCAAAATAATAGCAAGTAGGGTTAGATGAAATACTTCAAGCTAATTCAGCTTGTAGTCTTTGTTTGTTTGAATAGCTGCTCAACGTATTTATATACACTTGCAGTTAAAAAAAAAAAAAAAAGTCAGTATCAGATTGAGGCTGGATGGAGCCACAAACACAAGCACAAGCACAGGATGGGCAATGAGAGTGCTGTGTCTTACTTGTCAGCAGATTCGTGCAAGTGCACTTTTCCCCTCTGGATGATAAGTAATGGAGGCCATATGAACAGCTAGACAGATTTTTTTTTTAAACTGAGCTTTCCCTTTTGAACCCATGGCAGTCAGTTAGGTCTGACTAACTCTGGTGATCACACCAGTGAGTGTTACTTTAAATCCAATTTTTGCCTTTTAGCAAACTGTTGCTGAGAAGGATTGTGCTGGTTCATAAAACTTCATGCAGATGCTTCTAAAAAGAAAAGGATGCTGAATAGTAAATAATTTGGTGAGCTTGCTGCTTCCCCAAGCTCAGTGTGGGAGGCACTGGTGATTTTCTCTTAGAAATGAGATACTAAAAGCTGCTTATTGCTTCATCTGACCAGAATTTCCAAATGAGTTTGGGTCCAGACACATCTACAGAGCATTACAGACTAGCTGTTGTCCTCTTGTTCTTTTTTTTTTTTTTCTGAAATACAGAAATAGAATTGGAAAACTGCATTCTCACTGCCTTCTTTTTCCACAAAGAAAGCACTGCCTCTAGTAAAACTGAACGGCAGAATTGTAAACTGTGTGGCTAGGGCAGACCATCAGAAATGGTTATAGTCATGCTGTTTCACAGTAGGAGAGGTAAACATGATGATGAATATCTCCCAAAATTAGGAAAAGAGTGAAACCAAGAGCTTTTTCACATTAAAATGCTGGGACACACTGTCACCTATTGTCTCAGTGTCCTGTTCAACTGTCCATATGATGTGAGGTGGTGCAGATAAAACTTATAAAGTTCATCCTTGGGCAACATGCTAGAGCAATAAAAGCATCTCTAGAACTAGCATAAATTTCAAAATATAACTTCTCTTCTGACTGTAAATGTATATATTTTACACCTTCTCAGATTAAGATTTTTTTTTTATTTAGAGCCAGTGAAACCTCTTGCATCTTCAAGAATTTTTACTGTCCTCTATATCAAAGGATAAATGACAACAGTTAACACCTTCCCAAGTACAACTGCACTTAAAAAAAGCTTCTTAATCAGAGAAGATTATCTTCATCTGGAATATCTATGCTATATCATTATCATGCTGACATATAAAACTGAGATTAAACCAATTGCAGCCTCTTATTTGGTACTTACAGAAAGCAATAGAAGCCCAAGGGAATGTATTCAGCAGCATCCCTGTCCCCTGTACACCTGCATCATGAAAGCCTCCATCCTAACATAGAGCACACTGATTTCCCCCAGTCTCTGGCAAAGCCAACAGTATAAAAAAGCTGTATATGGCATCAGAATAGAAAGGCTGACTGGCAGCTGAGGTTAAACAGCCCTTTTTCAATAGAAATGCTTGATGAACAGACCTGAGTAGTTCTGTCTTACAGCAATTGTCGCAAGCTCTGCGGCAACTTGTGTAAGGAAGAGTGGTTACATACCAACTGTTATCCATGTTTATCCTTATCTCCATGGGTGCTTCAACCATTACTTCATTTCAACAAACATAGTTAACATATCCCTTCACACAAAAGAGGCAGGGTGAGACCAGGTTCGTAGGGTGTTACATTTGCAGTACCTTCTTACACCTGTAATTCTAAATCACCTTTGACTGTCTGGCCATCCGTCACATTTTATTTCTACAATTACTGAGCAGAAGTGTCAGCATAAGCCTCATTGTATGTCACTAACAATCACTGGTTGATTTCTGTGGATCATCCTTTTGTATTATTAATTGGTTTGGGGCAGAACAGGAACCACAGAAGGCAGACATGTATCTCGTTTGGCACACAAATAGCACAAGCAGGTTGAGCTATCTTAGAGGAAGCAACACCCATGGCTGTGAATAAAAAGAGAGAGCTTGTTCACCCAGAAAGCAGTTGGAGACAAGTAAATGAAAATTAGTTCCACCATGCTGAAAACTATTCTTCTACAGGGGCATCACCCCTGTAGAAGGCAAGCCACTCTTTACTGAAGGGAAGGTGCATGTGTGCACGAGAAGGAAAAAGAAATCCATGGAGCTGCTGGTTGTGATCTGTTACTGCTCAGTGTGAGCCTTTAAAGCTTCATTAATGAGCTCAGGAGCCAGCAAGAAACTGCATACAAAGACATTCTGCCAAAGAATCGGTTGTGCCACTGCTACACATCTATTTTTTATAAAAACCTTACAGATGCATAGTGCTGGCTTTGCCAGCTCTGGTTATCCACAGAAGTGGTGACGAACGCAAGCCAAAGCTACTCACATCATGGGGCGTAAAAGAGGAGGTAACTGGTATTTGAGGCCAGGGAGTGAGAAGTGGGTAAACTTTGTAATGCCTACACTGGGGATGGGTAAACTCCATTCCAGCTGCAGGGATCCAACAGTGTTCTCTGAACTGAGACCAAAGCCTTGAAATGGTATCTATCTCCAAACCAGCTAGGCAGTGCCAGGCCAGAAGCCATATGTTACCTCTTTAGGGTCCCACAAACTTCTTCAGATGGAAAAAGAGGTTACTTCAGTCTCCTTGCTGTTGTTCTTATTTAATAAACATAACATTTTTGCAGCAGCACTGAAAAACCATGATCCTGGATGAAAGCCCCAGCCTGCGGCATGCCACAGAACTCAGAATAAAATGACGATCCCAGCCTATAAGAACTGCCAAGCCAAATAATGCACACAACCCATGCCTGCTTAATCTCCTCCTCTTCTGATGAGACCTCCACATATGCCAGAAAGTGTGATTTATTTACAGATTTAATTTTAAGACTGGATTAAACATAATTATCTACTATAAATTTGGAAGATAAATAAAAGTTTCTTTTGCCATCAGCATGATCTGGATTCACAAAAGTAAAAGTACTCCACAGCATTTACTTCGCTGTAGCCATGCTGGATTGTCCATCTGTTTCTTTTTCCCACAGAGATCAGCAGCAAGATGAAATACTACGCAATCCAACAGGAGCTCAGCCCTGAAGAAATTTCCCAGAAGCTGAGTGTGGCTGAGGAGATGCTGAAGGAGATCAAACGCCGTAAGCCTTTCACTAACCAGAGGCAACTTGCAGACGAAGAGGAAAACGTGGCAGAGAAGTGTGAGTTTTAAAACAGGTTTCCATTCCTCCCACACGTTGATGCGCAGCTAGCACAGGCCGAGCAGCTCGGGATGGACTGGTGAGCCCCCGGGAAGGACCAGCAGGCGCTTGGCAAGCACGGGCCGCCGTACCGAAGATGCTGCTGCTTCCAAATCTCTGCATCCCCGTCTCTGCTGGCGCTTGCTGCCGCCGTGGCAGGATGGGCAGAAAAATACGCGTGTGTCCGAGCGTGCCTGCGGGCTGCAGCACCTCAGCGATAGCGGCTCAGGAAGGTCGGTGCCAGGGTTAGCATTGCTCGGGTGAACGTCTGGCTTCCCTCCTGCCAGCTCGGCCATGGGGACAGTGAGCTCCAGCAGAGAAGAACTGCTGGTATGGGAAAGAGTGGCAGCCTAATTCTCACTGCTCGGCGAACACGAGTCAGAGCCCCAGCACGAGTACTGCCTTCTCCAGAATAGCCTGGTTAGCTGTGGGGATGACAAACAAATGAAGAGCAAGGAAAGCCAAAGCTAGTTTCTCTTAGGAAAAGCTACTTGAGAGGGGGAATTAATGGGATTAAAATGAGATACTAAAATGGGAGGTATCTTTCCTTTTCAAAAGAGATGAGGAAATTAAAACCTAGGTATATGACTTCTCAAGTTGGACTCAATGATCTTGTAGGTCCTTTCCAACCTAAATGATTCTATGATTCTAAGTGAGCTCTTAACAACTGTGTTTTACTGTCCCCTGAGTAACAGCGACATAAATTGTTGCATAGGTGAGATCTGTCAGAAATCCAAGGCTCAGATTAATCAGTGGTCTCTGATTTTTCTCCCAGTGCTACAGCAAGTTGAAGAGTTTCACGAGAGGTACAACGACACGAGATCTCTAGTGTCTGATGTGCTGGAGCAGCTCAGCGAAGAGGATGTGAAGCTGTCAGACCTGGAGGAGGCATTAGACCAGGCGCTTGACTATGTTATACAAACAGAGGATATAAATAAGGAAAACACAGCCAATCTTCAAAGGCGTGAGGTACTATGCAGTACATTTATCATAACTGTTGTCTGTGAACACTCCATCTCTGCCAGTGCTTAAAAGAGTAGATTGCAAACAATTTAGATTCAGGAATCACCACACCAAAACAGAATTTCTTGCACCACTCAGCAGGATGAGTTTGACTCTCCAATTCTAAGAAACAAGTTGTGGAAGTGCAAGGTACTATTATTTATTCATGCAGTGACAATAAATTACACGTTTTGGCATGGCATGTCTCAGCAAGCCAAGGAAGAGATGGATACTGATGCCTAAACCAGGAAGACGTTAAAATAAAACCCAAGAAGCTTAAAATTCCATGTAGCATGGCTGTTATAAATATTGTGGTGGGATTGTTTCACCTCTTACGTACTGATTTATAATGTGGAAGGACTTCATGCTCACAAAAGTAAATATATTCTATTAAAATAATTATTTATAAAGACTGCACTGCATTTTTTGCCCTGGGCTGAGTGCATTCATACTGCCTTGTCCAAACTTTCTCCCTGGTCCTCTTTAAACAAAATGCATCCCCATTTTTTCAGGAAGAGCAGGCAATTGTCCTTGCATCTTCAAGCACAAATCCATTCTCTAACTGCTCCACAACAGATACCTTGCAACTGAGTTTCCCACTTGCTGGGTGAACAGCCTAGCTATAAGGGTACAGCAGTTTTCCCTTATGCTCTGTTCAAATGAATAGTTTCAGTATTTTGAACAAAGTGATCACTCCAGAGGAGAGCTCGGAGGAGACCTGTCCCCTGCAGCACGGAAAGGGGGCATGTTTGCCTGTAAGTGGTGGTGTTAGGTTCAAATCCCATCTGGCTGATGAGGAAATTGAATTTTCAGGTCTCTTATCCCAGAAAAGTACCCAATCCACCAGCCATACAAAAAGACTATTTTTTTCTCCTCCCAGCAGTTTTGTGACTTTTTCTCCATTTTCTTTAGTTTCCTTTAAGGGATACAAAACTAGAATGTCCCACCTAAAACTTTTCATTTATTTTTTCAACAAGGAAGAAAATGACAGAGAACAATTTGGGACCATTTGAAGCGAACTGTTTTCATTTCAATGTCTGAAATTGTTTGGATTCTGGAGGAGAGGGGTTTGGGGAGCTATTTTGTGGTCTGAAGAACGATCTTTGCAAATTCAGGCCAACCTCTGGATTTCGTAGCATCAGTGGCTAAGTTTTGAGCTCTTGAAATCTGCAGCACTAGAAGTCCATGCTGATGCAGAAGGTCTATTAATTCAATAGAGAAATCAGGCGTGCTGCTTTTGTGAATTCTTCTACAGGCAGCTTGGGATCCTTCTGTACAAAGCCTCTTCTGTTGTTCCATTGTTTCATAATTACGGTGCCAAGCTGCAGCTCATCTCACATTTATGAAGCAAAGCCTGAAGTGCGTAGTCGCGTTTGTTCACTGTTTTCAACCAGTTGGATCTTCATTATTACTCACAATGAAGGCAGATGCTGTACACAAGAGATTGTTCACATTAGCTTTACTATTGACAAGGAAAAGAGATCTCTGTACTGTAGATTTAAAAAACCTCCAGAAAAAAAACTAGTCTCCAGATCACTATGAAAAATCCATGCTTAATTTGTCTCTGCTGGCAGTGCACTGAATAATGCTTCATTCCAATAAGTGCTCATGCTGTAATAAAAAATTAAATTAATAAATTAAAAAAAAACAACATTTCTTTCACAAAGACAAGAAAATGCACAATCACATTATAATATGCAGCTGTTACAGATGTATGGGAAAAATAAACTTCAAATTTGTCTAAAACCTATTTAGTTCATCACTTCATCTTTTGAATTAACTTTAATAAATTTAACAAAAACGGTAACACTGTATTTTAGCAATGCACAGATGGGTTTGGATGTGATTTTATTTTATTTTATTTTTTGTAGAAACAACATGAGAAAATAAAAGAGCAAATAGATGAAGTGAACAGCATTCTGCTAAGTGCCACAACTATTTTGGCAGGACCACAAAAGGTCAACTCTGAGTTAAGCGACGTAATAAAGGTAGGTGCCTCAGTGACTTATTTAAATGATATGTCCTGATTTTTTGAACTTTTAAGTCGTGTGTTCAGACTACTAAATAAAAAACTCTCCTTTTTTTATGCTGCTTCAATGAAATATTGATGAATATTCCCCCCAAAAAAGTATAAATCTTCCTGGATGAAAAGCTCTGTAATTACTTTTTACTGCATCAGAAAAATAATTATATTCTAAGGACACCTAACTGTAGGCAGAGCTGAATGAAGGATTTTGCTGCAGAGTTCTCAATCATTTAATTACAAGCAGCTGCCAAAAGATGGTCTGGTAAAAGACTGCACTATATACTAAATTCCTTTTCTCATACCTGTAAGTGAGCACAGGAGAAGGCTAAAGATCCCAGATATCAATGTTAAAACCAGCCACTGTCAGGCTGTAAAACATACATAAACTGATTGTCTTACACAGCTCCTACTCTGGAACTGTAGACTAGTACACAGTGTTTTGAATGAGACAAGATGCTGCAGGAAATTTCTAGAAATTTTAGGATTTTGGACTTACCAAAGCTTTTTTTTTTTTTTTTCATGTTTTATTTTAACATTTTGAGGTAATATAAGACAAATGAAAATTCTCCACAGACACTGATTTAGGTCATAGTTACCCACTTCTTTTTTTAACATAAAAATAAATATCAACAGTCATTAATTTTTCTTTGAAAAAGTACTTTGAGAAAGCAGAAGGAAGACAGCTTGCTTTATAACCATCCCTGGGTGATCAAGCGGTATGATGTTTTTTCCTCCTGTGTTTTGTGCAAAACAAATTGCTGCAGTTTATCATTTCGGGTCCCCCACTCTTGTGGATAAGTTTGCGCAGAGGGGACATCCACACTGCAGGCAAAGAAGTAGTGTGCAAACATCATCCATCTTCCACCCTCATCAGCAATAAGTATTTTCACACTTCACCCATTCATCCTTTTTCTCTCCCTCTGTTTCATCCTTTTTTCATGTATTTTGAGGCCACATTTATAATCCTCAAACATATTAGCAAGGTTGTGTATTGGAGAGAAGGTGAATGCAGGCCCATTTGGTCTTCCCCATAAGTATTTCATATAAGGAAGAAGTATGGCTAAAAGGCAAAGGGATACTACTTCTCCTTGCCTACAATGATATTTAAATATCATTTAGAAGTCCCCAAAAATAATTTCTGGCCTGCATTCTTCACAGAGAAGGGGTAAAAAAAAAAAAAAAAAAAAAAAAATTCTTGGTTCCACCTCTCAATTTAAGAAGAACCGCAATGAGGGGATTTTTGCAAAGATCTGTTTTAATTACTTCGCCTATCAGCACTTCACTCTGCAAGACTTGTCCTTGTCACCATTCTGGAGCAAACATAAAAGCCACACATTTCTCAACTGTCTTTCTTTTGTATTTTATACATATATCTCTAATATCTTTTTAAGGGATTCCTAGAATTTTTGGTTGATTTTTATCTTCCTGCATTTGTCTTGCCATACTGTCATTCATGGGACATTCTCTTTTAGATCCTTCCTCTTTTTGATCTGTTAAAAATATAACATAAAACAAATAGAAAACAACAACATTATAATAATACAAAGGGTAAAATAAAACATAATAATAAAAATACAGACCTGATTTTTTTACAATTTTCATCTTATTTCCTTCCTTCCATATTTTTTTCAGAATGTGTCAGGGTTCTACGCAGAAATAGATGGAGCGAAAAAGGAATTGCAAGAAAAACTAGCCAACCTGTCTCTGTTTGATGATGATTTGGTAGAAAAAGCTATGCATCATGCACACAACCTAAGAAGACTTGCTGATGAGCTGGACCGGTAAAATTTAACTTCAGCAGACCCTGTTCATACAAGTGCTACTGATTGAACAGCTGAATGAACTAAAAGACAAGCAGAAACACAGTGACATTAAATACGCTGTCTGTAAATAGGCACTAAACAAATCACTGCTAAATCATGGATGGAAGGACTTGTCATGGTCCAGAGGGAACAGCTGAAGTTGAGCTAAGAAAAATCTATTAATCTTTTCTAAGAATAACCATATATCTTGCATGACATTCTGCCTTTTCTAATTTGGCATGTTTTTCTCTTCCCATAGCAAGAGAATAGGAAAGGTAGATTACTGAAAAGTGAAATAATACAGGCAGATTAAATGGGGTTTGCAGAAACAGCTCATGTCAGTAAGTTCATTCACATTAAAAATGTTCAGCATTATGGGCCACGAAATGGGCTTTGGGATAATTTTTGTTCAAGAACTGGTTTACAGATGGAGTAGTTCTGATACTCAGTAGGTTGTGTTCCAGTGAAACTGGGCCACTGTAGCACCAAAAACTTACTGAAAGTCTTCCTATTTTGCTGGAAGATACTAAATGCATCAACTTTCCCCCAATTTCCTAACAAGTCACTTCTAGACAGATTTGAAATTTGACTTTATTTGCAATCGGGACCACCCATGGAAAAATCACTGCTGCCAATGAATTCTTAAATAAAATACTTCACCAAATTCTACCTTGAGTAACATCATGGACATATGCTTTTGGAAGATAAACTTAAAACTACTCTTCAAGCATACTACCTAAATACCAGTTGTTTCTTAATATTAGTATGCCCTAGATAGGAGATTAAAATAGAGAAAAAAATAACAGATGGTTGTCTTTTATACAATTGTATAAAGCTGACATCTGAAACTCTGTTCTGTAACACCACACAAACTATAGACAGCCTGAAAAACAAACAATATGTTCAGTCTGAGATCAGCTAACTGGGGGCAGCAGAATCACTTGAAAGAAAATACCCCATATGGTTAGCCTTCATCCCTTACCAAAATAATTTAAAAATTACTACCAAGTCCAACACATTAGGAAGTTAACAGAAAGCAAACAGAAATAATTATGAAATATCCAGATGGAAATGTGCTGAGTCTTTTATTTGTTGAGAAGATTGTCCTGCAGTGAAACTTTAATCCTTTAAAACATTTAGCCTGTTTTCAAATATTTATTTTTTTTTATGGGTTTGCTTTACAAGCCTGGTAGGCTTTTATTTGGTAGAGTTTCTTCTTTTGTCTTAGGGGAATATAGCAGGAAATTCTTGCAACAACACCAAATCTGGAAACTTAACAATATCTCAGTGTGCAAACACTTTGAAGTGAATACACACGCATGTAAATATATATGTATATATTTAGTCTATATCTAACATATACTCTGAGATCTGTTTATCACAACAATCTTAAAAAAATAATATTTATTCAAAGTTGCTAACAGCTGAAGGTTGAGCCCTGAACCAACTGCTGTTTGGAATCTCCCCTGAAGACCAGTTATGGCCTCGTATGCAGTCAAGATCTACTATGCCAGAAAAGCTATCTTGTGTTTTTTAAATCTAACTTTTTGCAAAGTTTCGTGACCATGGGCAGTCCTTCATCCGATCCTCCCTCTTTTCCCACCTACTTTTGGAAAATATAAACAGCCCAGTGATACAGCTGTCCTGATCACTGGCACACACATGCCCAGAAGTTAACCCTAGAGAAGGACAACTGATGGATCTGTTATTCTGTTAATTCATGGAATATCTAATCTAGACTGAAAAAGATAAAAGCTCAGTAGTCATTTGCTGCTGCTTACATAGATGTTGAGGGCAAAATTCCCAGAGTTACACCACTGAGAATTACCTTCTATCCACATAGTTTTCACCTGCTTCAGATGATTGATATAAATGGTCATACACAATGAAGAGAATACTACTTAGGCCAAGTATATTTATCTGTGTAATTATGTAGTCAGAATTCACAGAATGTTAAGAAAATTAATCAAATTGAAACTACTTTGAATCAGTTTGGTTTCCTCCTCCTTTTACTCTCTTTTTAACAGGAATTTGTATGGTGTTGATACAAATGGTTTGGTACAAAGGGCAATAAATGCTTCAAATGTTTATGAAAACATTGCTGGTTATATTGAAGAAGCTAATAAAGCTGCATTGCTGGCACTGAACACAACAAACCAGGTCAACGATGTAAGTAATTTTCATAAAATCAGCTGTTATCTTGCAATGCTTAAGGGACTTCAGACACCTAAGTATAAAGAAAAAACAAGATTTAGGTTAACTGTCAGCACTGAACTTCTCACTGCACATTTTGCTTCATCTACTATTTCCTGAATTAAATTCTAGCTAGTTAATTATTCTGCCAGCCTAAAGTCCCCTGGTATTTGAAAAGACGCAAAAGGTTCTTCTGTCCCTAAGTATGGGGTGATGCTGCTCCGTGTTGCCACTCAAATTGAGGCTGCTCTGGGAAAGTCCAGACAACTCCCTGGCCCTGTAGGAACCTGAGCTGGCATTAGTGCTCAAACCCTCCTGCTCCACACAGCACCATGTGGCAAGAAAGGTGGTGGTCAAGACATCCAACAGAAGCATCACTGTTTCTCACAGCAAGTCAAGTTAAAATGGGGCAAAGAGCCCACTCACACACTCAGTGCAGGGATGAGGATGCTAATTTTGTCTCTGGCCTCACTGTTCTAAAATATTTTATAAGTATTTTTTTACATATATAGTTTCCAACTGATATACATACTACTTACCAGCAATTTATTAGCGGGATAGAAAGAGGATTTGGTTAGATTACAGGGCCATGAGCCCCAGGGAGCTGTGGGATTTCAAGTCCAGCCCTCTTTTTCCAGCACACTACTGGGGATGCAGGGTGGCTCCCCATGCAGTGCAAGTGTTTATCGCCCATGAGAGACGACAGTAGAAATGAACAGTGACAGTGCCTAACATGAGTATCACGTTGGCCATAGTGGAGTTGATAAATTAAGAGGGCTTCTGTGCTTTCTCCATCTTTGTTATTCAGTGTTGTTGCCTGGAAAAGCATACATTTCTCTAAACTTTAATTGCAATCTACAGAAAATTTTGCTTTTCAGACTTTTTTTTCCAATCCAACTGCCGATCTTCAAATCAAATGAAACAGCAGTGACTTTGCAGTTGCATTTATATGAAGTAATATGTTGTCCACAATTAAACACAATAAAGAGAAACATTTGATAAGCATTATTCTGACTTTCTTTTTTGGAACATACTTGTAGGCTGCAGTTGGAATTGATACTCAGATCGTTTACCATAAAGGTAAAAGCGAAGAACTCCTCGACCGAGCCATGGAGCTCCAACGGACAGCAGATGACAGTAAATATACATCCTTTCTACCTTCCCAGTCAGTTTATAAGCATGCATGTTAAAATAAATTTCAAAGGCACATCACTAAGGCAGAACTACTGCTGTAACAGAATAGTGTATTGATCGAAGTTACCACACAAAGAACTCAAAATGGCCACAGGCACAGTATGAGTAGTTCATGTGTTGTCGTCCTGCCAGATGCTGAAAGTTTATTTCATTCACAAAAGGACCATTTCAGATACAACCACTGTTTAAATGTGATCCTGCAAAGTTGGTCACAGGTAAATATACTCAATCAAGAAGTACGACTGAAATTAATTCACAACTGTTTAAGTTTTCAGAAAGCTGGATTTCACCAGTGAAGGAAAATAATAAATGTTAAGGTATTTTGGCCTTTTTTCACTGAAAATGAAAGAAAAGTCAAATTACAGAAATTACCTCTTCAATTTTGCAGGACCTTTTGAGTTCCTTAAAACTTTTCCTGTATATTTGGTGCAGCTATTCTCAGCCTGTGGCAAGCAAATAATGGCTGGGAGCTGCAAGGTTGCCTTTTCCTTTAGATTATGTGAAGTCAGGAGTGTTAATATGACCTATACTAAAAGAGGTCATAGTATACTGCCTATGGTGTATTAAATGCTTAATAACATACTTCCACAGGATAAAATATACCTTTTTAAATGCCACTTTGATGCCACTCAACTATACCTCCTATTTTCTCCCTGCAGGTAATGATTTAACCATTGCAGACACTAGCCGGCATGTTAACGGCACTCTTGCTAGAATGAACGTTCTGCGAAGCCATCTGATGAGAGCCATCACAAAAATGCAATCAGCAGAGCCAGGTTGTAAGAGGAACTTCATTTTTTGATGCTTTATCTTCATATATTTAAGAGCACATTTTATCTTTGCATATCGCCTATGAAGTTGGTATTAAAATTTCAGTCCCAGGGAGGCCTAAACGAATTTGAAACTACAAGTCCCAGACAGCAAACATCCAGCTTTAACACATTCATAATGAAATTACATGTTTTGCCACATGAAATTACTAACATTCTTCCTGATCCTCCTTACTACAGTTGTCCTCTCCCATGTTACTCTTGGTCTTTTCAGGGCGTGGAGAATCTACAAGTCTGTGGTTTCGCTGTATTGATAGTCCAAATCTAATTCACATATACATCACACCTACCAAGTAGAGTATTTAGGAGGTAATTACTGGCAGTCTTGATTGACAAAACCTCACCTTAGTTTTTCAGAAAAGAGACATCAGAGACCATCCAGCAAGTATATCTGAATGTGGTCAAAACTGACATGGTCAGGATTTCTTCATTAACTTCAACTAAAAATGGCTGGGTTTTACATCCAAGACATTATCATATGCAAAATGCCACAGGTTTCACAAATACAGTAGCTGGTAACTCCAAAAAAATAAAAAACCCAAAATGCCAGGTATGAAAAAACAAAATTACTTCAGTGTCTTGGTTTTCTCTCCTTCAAAATAACTTTCATGAAAAATATTCAACAAATATGTGCATTTTCTTTTAAAAACTTGATGAAAAACAATGTATTTTTTCATCTCTGTTCCAACTTCCTTGGCTATGTAACAGCCATCAAAATCCAAGGACATTGAAAATTTCTGACAATCTAGAATGGTAATGGGAATTTCTTAAATTTTAAGAATTAATATCATTGTAGAACAACCACAGGAAGTTTTGAATATTCCCCATAGAAATAAAGAGAAAACCAGCCAAGCAAGGCTGGGTCCCCATTCTGCAGAAGATAAAAATCCCCTTAGCCTCACCACTTTCTAAATACTGGTTACAGCTCTCTCGAATCTTTGAAAGAGTTCATTTCTTCTCATCCCCTATTTATTTTGCAGTGGAGGCCAGAGAGCGTTTGGAGCAAGCTAAAATGAAGACTGCGGATGCTGTGAGTGCTATCATGACAGTAACGCAGGCTACAGCCCCCATGGATGAGAACGTGAGGTTGTGGTCTCAAAACCTGCAAGACTTCCAGCACAACTCAGCAGCATATGACAGTGCTGTGCATTCAGCTGGGGATGCAGGTAGGGTGACCTGAATTTTGCCATTCCTTAGCGTTAAAGGGTCAGTGAATCATCGCAACATCATGTCGTACGAATTGTTTACATTGCGTGTAATCCTCTAGCATCTTACCTCCATGCAAACATTTCAAAAATTGGCAGGTGTCTAGAGACTTGACTATACTTTAAAATTTTTAGATACTTGAGCATTTCCAAAACTTACTTAAACACTTAAGGGCTGAAGTCTTTTTGGCTTCTAAGTCATTTTTATCAGTGTACCGAAGTCACACTGAATGGTAGACAGCTTGTTTAAGTACTTCTTGCTATTATGATTGGTGGTTTCCTTATTTTTTCTAACACTGGGAGGCATTTGAAAAAAGGACTCTTTTGCCCTCAGTAGTACAAACATGGAGGAGAAAAGGTCCCTGACTTGATGAGCTTGTAGTCTAAACAAAGGAGGCAAAGAGGATTAGGGAGGAAATATAGTATTTAAGCAGGGTGATTGCTGGAAAAGCTTGTAAACATCACATTAATTCCACTTTTATTGTCAGGGGGAGGAGGAAGAGTAGAGTAAAAACTGGAATACTTGTTACAAAAAATTTAAGGTAAATAAAAAGACAAAAGAAAGACGGAGGCAGGCTACAAAATTAAAATGAAGATGATAGGGAAGAGTGGAAAAAGAGGCAGAGAGAGTGAAGCTGAAATGAAGTGACTGGTGAAAGAAGGAAAAGAAAAATTAGGAAAGAAAATAATCAACCTAGAAGTGAGAATATTCAGAATAAAAAATTGCTGACAAGCACCACTAATTATTGCTCAATGTATTCCTGGCTCTGTTCAGGAGGCTCACAAAGGTCCCAAGGTATTCACTGCTAGGGAAGCTGGAAATCCAGAACAAGAAATTTCCTGCATATGTTTGGTGATATGTACCATCACCTGTAGCACTGTTCAGGGATGTCTTCCCTCCTGAAAGCGCCTCAGAGAAGGTCCATAACTCCATTGACTCTATCGCCAGAAAGTCTGAATCCCAGATCTACTGCCCCAAGTCCCTTCTCCTTTTGTCAGGAGCTTGGCAACTTGAGTGTCATTTTACTGCAAATCGCGTTATGAGTACCGAACCCAACATTGCTTCTAGTGCCCCAAAGCCACACTCTTCCCTCTAGACTGGGGAAACCCAAGGGTCGTGTTATTTCCAGATTTCAGCAATGGATAAGACACTCGCACTGATATTTTTGGTTAAGTAAGTGCTCCCAAGAACTGGTATAAAACTGGTTCCCTCCGCAAGAAGAAATTCAGTACTGTTCAACAGCCCAACCTCTGGCTCCAGGACTGGAAGCAACTCACATTTCTCTGAGCTTTTCATCAAGGAAACATTGAGCCATTCCCTCTGGGAATGGGTAAGCTCACTGTTAGTCACTGCACAGAGCTCCATAAGGGTGTAATTGATACAACAGTAGTTGTACTGCATTGCTGTAAAATATTTTTGATCACCACAGAGCACAGTTTAGACTGTGGGCTATGGGATCCAACTCCCATTTAAGACAATGTAAATGCGGATATGATTGGCATCCAGGGAGGGAATGGTATGAGGAAATTCATCTAATAGAAACAGTCTACTATAGTTCACACATGAAGGTTTTTGGTTTTATTCACCTTTACACTGGATTTACATTTAACATTTACCAGTACCAACTTAGTATATAGAGCAGCAACACAAGCTGCATTTGGCTCTTCATGCTCAAAATGTCAGCAGATATTCAGGATTCAAAAAATCTGCTCATACTAGCTGTTATACTGTAAGAAATATTTCCAGTAGCATTTGAGAGGCTCCGTAAGAAGGGATAGACCTAAGATGGCCCAGCTCTCCTCGTTGGTTATGTTCCCAAAAAGGCGTGCATGGTACACACACCACAGGTTGTTAAGAACAGGTCAGCTCCTATGTGATGTGCCTGGCAAAAACATCTTCTCTGTGATAGTGGGTTTGCAGGTAGGGAGTCACCTTGAAAGTATTGTGACCATATCCGAGTGCCTGGAGGGCCTCCTGGCCACAAACTAACTGGGAGATACTAACATGCAAACTACAGCAATGTGTGCCCCACTACATTTGTGGAAACAGGTTTTCATCTAAAGGCATTTATTCTTTTGTTTTAAGGCACGATGATTTTTTTGCCAGAAATATCAGGTGGAAGCAGCTGAGAAGACAGACCAGTGCTCCAAAGGAGGCTGGCATGGGTAATGCTCCAGTCAGACGTGACTGTGGTTCACAGCCTGGGAAGACAGATGTAGACACACCGGGGCACGGTGGAGTGTTCTCAGATCAGCTGTGAACGTTGCCAGGTTGATGTGGCAGGAGGCATGCTCATCAAAGTCCAAAGGAAAGTCACAAAAAATGTTCAAACAGGTGCCCAAAACACCAAAACACCTGGTCATCATGCCAATAACACTACCATGGCAGATGAAGCCTCTAAGCTGGCATGTCTGGATTGCCTTTGAATAAAGCTTGCACTTGATTTTTGGAAAGGTGAGAGCATGTCTTGGCTGTGCAGTTTTTCTGAGAACACTCCCTGTGCCACCATTGTGCAGGGAACAGGTAGGCTTCAGCAGAGAGGGTGAAGGACAGTTTGGGAAGGAAAACACAAAAGGAGAAAGCATCTGCAAGGTATAGTTAAGGTATTTCCTCCTTGCCAGTTTCCCTTGTATTTTTTTTGTATTTTATCACTGGGTAAGACTAGTTTTCCTTTTTCACTCTCACCATCACCCCAAAAACTAAAACCAAAAATCAATATTCTTCTGTGTTAAAGAATGCCATTAGAAAGGACAAGGGGAAGAGATTTATGGTGAGATTTTACAATAGTACTACTACTAGTATCTATTACTACTAATAGATGTTAGTTTTGTGTTTTCATGTTACGGTTGTGTTTAAAGTTTAATACCTCAAATTTCAAACAGACAAAAAGCCAGTTTTTTAAGACATCAGAGCAGACACAATTCCAATTCTGTTGCTGACTTTAAAAAAAAAAAGTGGTTGAAATTTGCTAAATCATTTTCTCAGCTTGCAATTTTTTTACTTTGAGAATAATGTGGGGTTTTTTCCAATGTAATGGAACATTGATTTCAAAAGGCAGAGAAAACTTTCTGTAAGTTGATTATTACACTAGTTATTTTTTTAAGTAGACATTTTGATGCATTCTGGAATTAATTTGTTAGCCAAAATTCATTGTAGTTCTTTGAGGATTTGCTAAAATAATGGCATTTTAATGTACAGTAAGCTTTATACAGAATATCTGATTACTGACCCCTGGCACATAAGGTCTTTCAGGACTTAATGGAATAACTGGAGAGTCCAAAGCTCTATATGGCCCACTCCTACACTGGACCTGGAAAGTAAAACACAAGTGAAAAGACCCAAGCAGAGAAAGGGCAGGACTGTGGCAAATAGAACTGAAAAGTTTACTCTTCCTTCTTTCCCTTCTATACAGTCTCAGTACATCTGAGGATTAGCTCCTCTGCCTCTCTGCTGTCTTCTCAGACGAGTAAAAATATGAGAGAAAGAATACAAGAGCAGGTGGACACAAGTTGACAACCCTTAAAATATAACTGCAAACCCTACAAATCTGGTCTTAACCTTTATAGCAAATCCATGTCATCAAAAATTAACTATGACTACTGGATCTTTCTTATATGCATGTAGCTTGTGGCTAAAATCGCATTTCATTATACACAGCTACTTGTACCTACACCTAATTAAAGATGAAAACTGATGTGATGTGTAAATACGCTTCAAAGGGCAGCATGTCACTGGAATCTGATGTGATGAAATTGGATTATTATTAGGGGTAGTTATTCTTCTTTCTCGGTGATTTTTCTGTCTGCTTATCTTTCTGGGAAAGGACTTCTCTCCCTTTAAACACAACAAAGCACCTGCATTTCCCTTTGATAACAATCCCACTTGCACACGTACCAGAAGACACAGCAGCGAAAGACCAAAGGTCCGGGACTGCGATTCACGACCCCTGGCAGAGGTAGGCAGGACAGCTGAAGGGGTCACCCCTCTCAGTTTAGGTGCACACGCACCATCAGCCAAGGCTGTGTACCTTTGTAGGGTACAGGCCTGCTAACCCCGGTCCGAAAGCAGGCGTGTTTCTGTCAGCAGAGTGGGCTCTGAACCACACACAGACACGTCACCTGTGCGGCGGTCGCTGCTTCTGGGGGACAACCTCTGGGAGAGATGCACAGCTGAGACCTGGGGGAAACAACCTATTCATCTCCCCTAAAATGAATTTGAAGGCCTCGTGAACCGTAGCTCTTAGATGCAGTGCTCAGGTCAGCCACAGATACCCAGTGAGATGCTGAACAAATAATCCTTCTGCTCCAGTTGCCATATCTGTAAAATTGGGTTTAACATTTATTTGCCTTGAAGGAAGATGAAAAGGTTAGAATGATTAGCATTTGCAAAGCTCATTGAGGAAAGTATTACAGAGGTACGACACCATGGAAGTACCTAGAACTCCCATGAAAAAAAGTCGTCTCCTTTGTGCAAACTTCTTTCTAAAAACTTTTGCAATTCTATATTCTGATAAATCTCTACCCTTTCTGAAATCACTGCCTCTCACACACCAAAGTTAGGACTTGTTCTTAACGCAGAAGGAGATAGGTGAGTTAACCTAAGAGGGCAAGGAGGAATTTTCCTGGTGCAAAACCAGTGTTACAAAGAGAAAAAAACCAAGCTGTCACGTCTTTTCTAACTGCAGTGAAGAAACTTACAGAAGTCTTCCCTCAACTTCTGGACAAACTGCGCAGAGTAGAACAGAAGGCACCAGCAAACAATATTTCTTCCAGCATTCAGCGGATCAGAGAGTTAATTGCTCAAACCAGGAGTGTAGCAAGCAAGGTAAAACTATGGGATGGGACTTTTGGTTACTAGTGCTAATAATCAAATGCATCTTACTAGGAGCTCCATTTTCCTGGGCTATAAGAAACCCAAACATTGACATTATCACTGCCCAACAACTGGATAAACAAAGTACTGTGGAAGTCATTAAAATCTTTACAGTTGCTATTTGCAAGCAATTAACATTATCGTGGTATTCATGGTAGACTACTGCTACTGCAGCAGCAACTTTAATTACCTAATTGGCCTAAGTGTTAAAGATGGCCACAATAACAAAACCATTTAAAGCTAAAACTAATAGGTCATTACTCAGCTGGCAACATTAGTTACAAGCAGTAGTAATTATGGCAATTTAACGCAAACTTTTCTGAGATGACAGTGTTTCTTTTTTTTCTTCCGAATTAATTTTCTGCAGGGTAAGAGAACATTTGGCTCACACATATTTAAAAGAGAAAAACATTTTCATTATCATACATTAATTATGAGGTATTTTTCTGTAACAAAAACACCAAGGTCAAAAATTAAAACAGTATATTTAAATTCATTCAGATAAATAAAAAATTCAGTGCATTATTGTATCTTCACATTGCTGGAATATGCTATCCACGTACATTACTTAAAAAAGAAAAGGAAAAATCAGTTAGTATGTGCACAGTGCTTGACTGTTCTTTAAATCTATTGCATCATTCAGGCATATAGCGCTTAAACTTGAAAACATCTCAGTTAATGTTGAAGGCATTTTGAACTAAAATGAACATGTTTTAAAATTTTATTAGCATCTCATCACTTTAACTTCAGTAATATAAGAGGATTACTTGTGAACAGAAAACTGGTCATACTACTCCCAAAGCAAAGAAATAAATTATGTGTAGAAGTTTTACAGCTATGGAAGAATTTCATTATGTGTCATACATAATGATGTAGCCCTGATTCAACTAAGCACACATCTATGTCCCACTGCAATTTAATTTACTTTATGAATATGCTTAAGTGCAGTTAATTAGGAGCTTTAATTAATTTTAAAATTAATTCCCTCCATCTTCTTTACAGTGTCTTCCAGAACTGACTGTTCGAAACATACAATTTTGCATAGCCAATGTATAGGTGCCAACTTTGCTCTTGCAATAAGCAAGGCTGCTGGCTAAGTATTCTTGCACGTTTACCTTAAGTAATGTCTCCAGACAGCAATAATGTGTCTCACTTAGCACGCTTGCAACTGCAGGTCCAAGTTTCTATGATGTTTGGAGGCCAATCAGCTGTTGAAGTCAATCCAAAGATCAACGTGGAGGAACTGAAATCTTTCACTTCCATGAGCTTGTACATAAAGTTTCAGAAAGACAACCCACAACTGGCAGCATCTCCAGACAGATTCATTTTGTACCTTGGAAACAAAAATGTAAGAGAATAAACCAGTTATTTTTTTTTTATATATAAAAAAAAAAGAAAATTGAAATAGGCTTGAAGTTTATTTGCCCTTGTTTTTTCCCCTCACTATTTCTTTATGTTTCAAAATAAGAGGTGTCTACTATATGACTGTCATTGATTTTGTGACAAGCAAAGAGCAAGCGTTCCCAGGATGCCTGTCCTTGAAACTTCGCACCCCAAACAGTAAAGGATTCTCACTAAGAAGCAAATTAGGCTGCCTGTGCAGCATGCTGCTGTGATTGCCACTGCTGCGAGCCACGCTTGCTATCTCCGCTGCGGGTACTGAGGTGCTCTGAAGCAGTTAACATCACCTGCCTGGGTTTTGTGGGCCACATTTTAATCAGGTTTATGCTGCTGACAGTGTCAGTTCCAAACCTCTGAGGTCACAGGCCCACAAGATAATTCTTTGCCTGTGGCTTGTCCTGCTGTTGTACACTCTGTACATTGCTATTTTGAAACACCTATAAAGGGCATATACTCTCATGACCTGTAAGTGTTGTGAAATAATTGCTCTTTAAATTGTGGTTCCTAAAAGAAAAAAATCACACCTCACCAGCCAGGTATAATCCTGGCAAGCTGTTACTTGGGAAGGGTAAAGAGGCAGGCTTTTCTTTTTAAGCTTTTCTAAAACAGTGTCTACTGAATACAAATCAAGTGAAGCCCCTCTTGGCAGAATATTTAATTGCAGCATAAATCCTAGGCTTTAGACAAATGTTTCTTCCTATTTCCTGCATATGACACTGCACACTAAATACTGATGAACAGCTTCCCACTGAACATGACCGATTTATGGTCAGATGACATCTCACGACCTCGTATTTATCTCGGTCAAAATGGATATAAGGTAAAATATCAGAGACTTTTTCTGTGCAGTTTTATATGGTGAAGGAAAGCAGTTAGAGAATGAAGCTTTTGTTTATTAGTTAGATTTAAAGGTGTCATTTAGTCTATAAAGCCCACCCTTTACTAATGTTCTGCATTAAATCTCTTTCAATGTTGTAGCCCTGACGCCCTTCTCCATTGGTGTTTTAGGCAAAAAATTACATTGGTCTTGCAATTAAAAATGACAACCTTGTGTACATTTATAATCTGGGGGGCCAAGACGTGGAGATACCTCTGGATGCCAAGCCAGTCAGCACCTGGCCTTCTTACTTCAGCATCATCAAAATTGAGAGGTAAAGTGATAATGTGCATTTCCTCAAAATCAGTTAATCGAAAAAAATCAAACAGAAAAGGCTGGGTCAGAACTGATCATCAGGAGCCTTCAGTGCCTGGTTCTACTCCTTCTGAAATAAATGGAAATTCTTTTTGCCTTTAGAGAGCCAGGACCCAAGGGGCCACAGGGGGGAAGCGAAAGTGTCTGTAGTGTCTCTCCTTCTTTTCCCCCAGAGAACCAGTCTTCTAGTGAGGAAATTAAAACCCCTCCAGGAGTTGGAGGCTTGCTTCTTCTTTTTTAATTTTAGCCAACACGAAACTCTCTTCTCTTACAATTCCCTTCTACAGGATTGGAAGACACGGCAAAATGTTTTTAACTGTGCCCAGTCTTAGCAGCACAGCTGAAGAAAAATTCATCAAAAAGGGAGAGGTTCTTGGTCCTGGCTCTCTCCTGAATTTGGAACCTGAAAACACTGTTTTCTACGTTGGTGGAGTGCCTCCAGATTTTCAGGTTGGTCAGATAAATACTCTATATTCAAAACTAAATAATGCAAACTTATCTTGCTGGGCTTCCCTTCCCCCAAACACAGAAATGGTTAATAAATAAAATGTCCTTATTTAGCCATTTGTCATCTTAGGACTCCGTTGTCTAGCCATGGTGAAAACTACTGTTTTCTAGAGTATATCATGTCATACAGTAAGATGATCAGATTCCTGTTAGCTGTCATTCGAGTTTTCTGAAATGTTATAGGAAAAAAGCTTGCTGCCTGTTAAGTAGTATGCATAAATTCAGGCCTATTAGCCCAGCTTACACAAAGTTTGTAGGCTACCAGGTTTTTTCAATGCTAGTGAGTCCTTGATGCTTACAGTTTGTTTTTTACAACTGTCACAAAAATGAAAAGTTTTGTATTGTTAATATTAGGACAGTGTAGGAAACTAGCAATATAGTGATTTGTTTTAAATTAAATTATATTTGGTTTAAATCCACCCTTAGAACAGCATGAAGACTTGCCTGTGCAAAACATTTCTGAAGATCTGTGTGAGACAGTTGCTTCAGTCTAGCTCCTAGTAGTTGGCATGAATTAGAACCTCACTTAACCTGCTTCTGTGAACATACTAGGTCCTCTTTTTGGATTTAGAAATTGTTATGAATGATCTTGGCCGTGAAAATTCCATAGCTGAATGAAAACATACTTAGAAAGACCTTAGAGAATGCTAAATTCTTTAAGCTAACTGTAGTAGGTGCTAAAAACGTCCAACTACTGTTCTACAAGCAGCCCTTCTAACAATATAAAAACAAAGATTAACTCAATGCACTTACGTATTCCTGAGTTTTTGCACTGCTGTGACTGCCAGCTCTATGCCATGGTTTGAATTTTAGATTACTGAACCCTGGGTGCAAATTGCCTGCAAATAGGACTGAGGACTGAATAGTAGTTGCACACACACACACAAAAATCCAGCAAATGAACCCTCCAGGTCTGTTCCAGAGCAGGGCAGAGGAAAAGGAAAAGAGAAAAGTGAAGAAAAATTGGAAGGAGAACGAGAAGAAAAGGATTCATGGAATTATTTGATAAGCATATGGGTCTCTTCTCCCTTAGGAATGGACACCTCATGTTTTCATTTATTAACATACAGTCTTATTTCCTAAAAGCTTTTGCGTTTTCTTCCCTGTTACATTGTAAATATGAAATGTACTACTTTACCATTAGAAGTAGCATACTTAACATAACTTAAAAGAATAGAAGAAACAAAGGAAAAAAAGGAAACATGATCATTTACCAAATGTATCTGTGCTGCAGATAAGAATCTCATTTTCTCTTACAGCTACACATATTCTGCATTGCTGTATTACCATTATTATTATACCATAAGCAAAATGGAAATAATGAGAAGCCAAAGAAAACTTACTGGCAGTGATCAGACTCTGAAGTACAAGGGTTGTTATTAATATCACACCTGTTCCACAGGGCAGAGTATTTTAATATTAAAAGAATGATTCACTAGCTTTGTCAGCTTTATTCTTTTGTATTTTTCCCCTCACCAATACGGCTATTTAAATTCCACTTGCAGTGACCATTGTTAAAAGAAGGAGTTCTTATATCATACTAACTGTTCAAAATAATACCTCGTGAGGATTAGCCACTGGTACAGACTTTCAACCCAAGTCTCGTGGGTTTAAAGACCTCTCTCATTTCTCTCTCTTTCGTCACAGTATGAAGTTATTCTTCTGGCAGTGAAGGATGTCTATACATTAGATATGAAATATCTACTGAGAGATCCAAATACACTGAGCAAGATCCGTGATTAGTCAAATCTTAACCCTTTTCCCCTTTTCCAAGTGTGCTCCCTTCAAACCTACAAAAGAAGGTTTTGCTTGCAGTTGCCTTACCTGCCGTATTGCTTTCACCGTGACCCCATTCATGCGCTCCATTTTAACCTACAGCACAACGGCCATATCATGACAAGGACTGCAAAGACTATTCCAAGGTAGCATCACCCCATTTGTTTCAAAATACGAAGAGCACAGGGACAAAACTGACCCCAGGCACAAAAGCTGTGGTGACACCAAAATAAAGAGTGTGACCTTTCTCCTTGTCCTTTTCCTTGCCCTCTGCACAGCTCCCTCCTACCTTAAACCTACCTGGCTTCATCGGCTGCCTGGAACTGGCCACCCTCAACGATGAAGTGATCAGCCTGTACAACTTCAGGCAGGTCCATAACATCGACACCACCACATCGCCACCTTGTGCCAGGTAGGGGACAGTCCCACCGACGCTCTGCTGGGCGGGTTTGCTGCAAGTGCCAGTCCTGCTGGTTCTGGTTTACTGTACAAATGTGAAGGTGATACCGAATTGTCCAGAAGGAACTTGGCCACTTTTCACTCCCAGTTGTGTCAACAAGTTAAACTTACATATACATGGGAGTTGGACTCGATGATCCTTATGGGTCCCTCCCAGCTCAAGGCATTCTATGATTTGCTGCTGTCTCTGTTAACTCTCTCACAACCTTCCTCATGCCTTCCAAAGGGAAACTGATGTGTTTTAGCTGGGGCATGGTCCAGGCTGCCTCCTGACCCCCGCTGCTAGCCTAGGACAGGACTGCTCCTGACCTGAACCCTGTCACTGCAAGCAATACTGCTCTGGTGGGCCTGTAAACTTGAGTGCAGTCCCACCCCCAGCTAGCAAAGCCCATACCGAAGTCATCTTTCTGTTACACACTCTTAAACCCGCAACAGAAACTCCTCAGATAAGCCATTCACAAACTGGGAAATGCAGCCCCTAAAGCAGAAGTCAACATCAACTGCAGCGTTCACTTAGCACAGACATTAGCAGGCATTTTGTTCATACAACAGGCAGCAATGGCGGAATCTCTCCATACAGAGAACAGGAGAGAAACTTGCTGCTCTCACTGGGAAGAAATGCAGGATGTGTTGGGACAGAGCGAACGATTGCTCCCCATACCATTCCCACAGGCAGGGAACGCAAGCTGCTGCTCTCCAGGACAGTGCCTGTGGCCGCTCCTGGGCTCCTCAGCAGAGCCCATGCTCGGCTAAATCCCTTGGAGAATTCAAATGGGTTTCTGCACAAACTGGGCAAGCTCTTAATAGGAACGTATGTATATCCTTATAACGAGGAGGTACTGTGGGCCTGCCGCTTTACAAGGATGAGCAAAGAGTTTTTCTGTCCTCTACATACTACACAGAACAAAAGCACAATGTAGTGATGAAGGAGTTAGATACACCTTCAAAGCTACATGCTGTTTTTCAGAAAAAATTCCCAGAAAGAATTTGAAAGAAAGTCATCAGTCTCACTGCTGCCAGCAAGAAGCAGCAGTACAGAACAACTATTTCAATAAAGTATTTTAATTGTAAATCTTTAAATTTCCCCAAATTAAAATGGGGATATGCCAAATATTACTTCCCTGCTTGTTTTTTTCATAGAAATAAGTTGGCTTTCACTCAGAGCCGGGCTGTGAGCTACTTCTTTGATGGCTCTGGCTATGCCCTGGCAAGAAACATTGAGAGAAGGGGAAGATTCAGCCAGGTGACTCGGTTTGACATAGAAGTTCGAACACCTACAGACAACGGATTGATCCTGCTGATGATTAATGGGGTGAGTACCAAATCCTGCTGTTACGCTTTATCCATGAGCGCCACAAGTTCCCCAGTACTTACAATGTTGTGAAAAATCCAAAATGCTTATGTTCATACATTTAACTTCCAGAAAGAGGAAATACTTTATGTTCATCTGGTGCAGATATGTATTAGGAGGGAACTGGAACTTGCTCTGCAAAGGCCCCAGAAAGCCGAGGCCCTGAGTTGGACTCTGCTCTCATCCAGATACAGTCAGGACTTCAGACCGGTCATACCTTTGCGATGACACTTTGAGAGAGGTTCCAGTTAAGACCAGTAGTTGCACCTTTATTTAAATGTGAACACACAATCAAAGCAATAGGAAATTTCTGTGAAGTAACTCCCACAAAGCAGCAACTTTGTGGTAGCTGCCACTTTATAACTGTGTCTCAGGGTGTACTAAATATTTATCTAAGTTACTGAAAACAGAAAGTAGGCCAAATAAAAAGGCTTGATGCAAATATCACCAGCTTTTCAGAAGTTTGAGGGTGATGCAAACTCTGTAAGGGTTTGAAGAAAGTAGACTCCACATGCAAATATCTTCTGAAGACAAACTCGGATTATTTTCTTTTGGGGATCTCCACATCAAGCTCCCAAGTCCTGCGTGGATTACAACTTGGTAAAGCTACAGAAAACATTCTACTACGTAGATGCAGTCCACAGACATACACTTGTCTAGACAGCTACATGTACCACTGCATTGAGGATTTAGAAGAGGAAAAAAATCCATTCTCATTAGAAGAGCTAATCTCTAGTGTTTACCTTTAGGGTAACTTCCAGAGGAGAGTTGTGGGGAGTGATTTGCTCTGCAGCATAGCATGCCACCGCTAACCTTCGCTCTTAGGAGGTTTTGGACAAAGCAACTGCTGTTAAAAGTTTAACAGCCTCTATGGCAGATCAGACATTTTTCTTCCAAAGTGCCCAGAGGTTTATTGGACATGGATGTGCTTTGTGTGTTAGGGTGGAAACTGCAATCGAGTTGGATGTTTGTTAGCTGTGGAAGACCATGCCTGCTCACAGGCACTTTTAGAAAGACTGAGTAAGCTGGTCCATTATTCAGCTCTGCAAAGACAGCTCATAAATATTCTGCATGTAATCCCTGTTTTATTTTCAAGTTTAAGCTGTTCAAAACAAACCCAAGCTGCAGTTTCATTTAAAAGCACTAGATTAAGACCTACTTTTACTACTTTAAGTAATGATTTCTGAAGGTGGACTCATTTGTGTTAGAGACAGCAGTTCTTGCCCTGCAGTAGTTTTTTTGAGAATTATTGTTCCCATGTTTCATTAGGCATGGGAACAACAGCACGAACACTAGGAGAGAAGACAAACATTAGCATTAAAAGCATTAACCCAGATGTACAGTTGCTGTAAACTGTCCTTTCTGCTTCTTTATGTTCAGTTTTGGAACAAGACTAATTCTATGGGACACATCTTCATTTCAAGCACTCCCTAAAGGTTTCTAAAGTAGAGCTCCTGTTTATAAACTTTAGGTCACCCAGCCACAGAACAGAAGCCAAACCACAAAGCAGGAATAGTCAGGAAATCCAGAAATCAAATACACAGTAAATACTCTCTACCTATTGCTCAGCCTTTAGGAAATACATCAGTGCTGATCAGGGCTGTGAAAAGATATAATCCTCAGCTATTACAGGCATCGTGACAGAAGCTGCTAATGCAGATACAGTCATTCTAGCACAGCATTGCTTTTACCAGTATAACATTTTTCATTTGGGGCATGTGGTATTACTTTGACAGTAAATAGATGTGTTTGCATTAGGAATACTTTGCTGGTAAAGAATATTGACATCACTGTGCTACCAAATACTTTTCCTACAGAGAAACAGTTCATCAAGTCTTAAAATAAGTGTTGTTTATCAATTATGTGTGCATGTGTATATATACATATATTTTATATACATATAAATAATCCAGAAACTTAGTTTTGCAAATAAAAAGACCTTTTCCCAGCATGTTTTTCACAATCAGACACTCTCATAACAACTTTTATTACTTTTTTTTAATTGCTCCCACAGTCATAGTGCTTTTCTGACTGCCGTTTTGTTTTACACAGAGTATGTTCTTCAGTCTAGAGATGCACAGTGGTTTCTTGTACCTTCGCTACGACTTTGGCTTCAGCACTGGCCCTGTGCTGCTAGAGGACTCCATGAAGAAGGCTCAGATTAACGACGCTAAATTTCATGAGGTAGAGATGCAGTTACAGCCATTTGACCAACTCTCCCAGCAGCTTCAAAGCAGCAATAATTTACTCCAACACCAACGAGAGGAGCAAAGGGATGAGGGGTCAGGTGGTGATGCAGTAGAGTGGGCAGAAGAGTAGAGAGCGTGCCTGCCCTGGATGGGAGAGAGCACATGCAAGTCCCAGCACTACTGAGCAGTGGAAAGGGAAGGCTCTCCCTGCCTCCTGGTAAATCAGTGCTTGTGGACAGATTCTGCATATTACTAGCCAAGGACAGGACAGTTCACGTGGGAGAAAAATTGTTATTAGTTCAAAATGAAGTTATATCCAGGACAACTATGTCCTTCAAATATACAACTCTCCTCAACTAAAAACATGTCATTATGTTAACTTGACCACCTTAGTTGTTATGCATCGTATTACAAGAAATATTACATTTCCCATTTCATTTGAAGAGAGAATTAATTTGGTAGCAGTCTTTTATATATGCATAGTATTTTAGGGACTTTGGCAGATCTAAAATATCTACTTGTATTTGGTTTAAGAGAATTTGCTTTAAGCTGGTGTAACTGTGACAGTGACAGTAGCAAATCATGCTTAGTGGCTTGCTTCTCCTGCCATTTACTTGATGCAAATTCAAAGTCTGATTCCTGATCCACAACTACAGCTAGAGTTCTGTTCAAACTGTTTAAGCAGAGCACAATTAAGCATTTTATGCTTTGAAAATGAAATAAGTTTTTTAAGAAGTATGGCCTAGCTTCTTGGATAAATCAAGAAAGCATTCTGAAGTTAACGGAGCTTATCTGTTTGCCACAGTGTAGAATTTGACATGGGGTAATTTCATGTGGATTCATTTATAAGTGAAGTATCCTGGGTTTTCAGTCATCAGATAAATTGTGACATCAAAATAAGCTCCCTACTACTAATTTTTGTCAGCCTCTACTGATTTAAAAACAAATTTTTTGATAAATGGGAGGAACTTCTCAAACAAAAAGATATAAAGATGCAATCAATTTTGCAAAATCACCATGACAACTTACAAAAGATGACATTTTGGACACTTCTAAGCACATGTTTCTCTTTTCAGATTTCTATTATATATCACAATTCTAAGAAGATGATCTTGGTAGTAGACAGACGACATATAAAAAGTGTGGACAATGAAAGAACAGCAATGCCATTCACAGACATCTACATTGGAGGAGCGCCTGCTGAGATCTTGCACTCCAGGTTGGTTTACTACTGGGATTCAATCATTATCTTCAAGTAACCACCATATTTAAGTTATGTTGTATGATCTGTGCTGAAGGGCTTACAACAAAACTTTTTTCCCAGCCTCAACACTTTGTGTAAAACAACCCCTCAGACACTCTTCTAAGTGTCTCTCAGAGCTCTGAAGTACCAAAGATTAGGCTTGATCCAGCACAGGTAAATTCTGCTGAAACTGGTTGAGTTTTAGTAAGGGTAACAGAAACTGATGTCTTCTTAAAACAAAACAGCATTTTTGAAGAACACATGAACATACAGAATCGCTGTTCCTCCTTGCTCTGCAAAAAGTGATCTTTGTAAAATAGCCATGCACTAGAAGAATCAAAACCTTCTACCAACAGCATTTCAAATCTAAAGACAATATTTTTCCTTCTATGCACTTCAATTCTGATCCATCTCAGGTTCTGTCTAGACCCAAGTCATCTGGCTCTGTGTAGGCATGGGAAGAAAAGAAAAAGTCTCATTTTCCCATCATACCATTTGACAGAAGCCAAGTTTAATCTCGGTAGACTGTGTAACTAACTCTCATTTCCTGCAGTGGGAATCTGCTGGACAAGGGTCATGCTCTGGGACAGACAACTGGCTGCTTGAAGAAGGGTATGCTCTTCTGACAGGCAGTATTCATTCCCGGGGTCAAGCAGCAAGGCCAGCATTTTTAGAAGGGCTCCAGCTGCTGTTTTAAGTGTCACAACTGTTAACAGAAATACCACCTCTCCTTAAAATACCCTTTGTGTAAAAAAAAAAAAAAGGAAGATAGAAAATGTTGCATTATAGTTTCTAGGAATTAGTGGTAAATCTCCTGAAACCTTATTTTGTTGTCAGGAGAGCCTGTTGAATCGATAATGTCTGAGGTATAAAATACAGATTAAGCTTTTAAAATAGGGACAATCTTCACGTAAAGGAAAACAATGCCTTTCAATCCCATGTAATTATTTGAACATGCAAACAAAATGGTGGGCAAGGAAGAAACAGAGTATATAATTTATCTGGCCTTTCAAATAGTTCTTTATAAAGGTCTGTCATAAGGGGCTATTAAGTGGGGTGGAGAGAGGAAAAGCTGCAGTGGATTAGAGAGCAGCTGGGAAAGAGAAAATAGGACATAGCAGTAACTCTTCAGTTCTCACAGTATAAGAAGTCTACACCACCTGCCCAAAGGACCTCTCTCTGGGCTGGTATTAAATACATTAACGATCTAGAAACAAAGGACAAAAGGATGGTGAAAATTACTTTGGTTAATCAAGCCTAGAGATCCCTCAAAAAGCCCAGAAGGACCTAGAAATCTAGGCAATTGTGCAGCTCAATGGCAGATGAGACTTGTTCACAAATGTAGGATACAAGATTAATCACATGAATTATGCCTGCAGTTTTCTGAGCGAATTGTGGTTATTCCGCAAAACATCCAGAAGGTACTCTCAAAGCAGGAAAAATAGCATCTCAATAAACAAGTTGTGTCAGAAAAAATCCATAGGTATTGTAAAAATATGATCGATATTGAAAAATTGAAATTATTTAAGCAGAGCTACACCTTTGCTATTGTACTCAGCTTTGGTTCTCATGACAAGGGCAGACAGCAAAAAGTACAGTCCAAATGTGGTGACAGCATTCCATTTTCATCAGAGCATAAATCACTATTAGAATTATATCATCTACTGATGACCTACTACTATCTCTCTACTACTACTACTACTTACTATTTATAATCATGCTTCCTTTTTCTAGACAGACTTATATAACTGATGGTGGAGGGCAGCAGCAGTGGCAGGAAACTAGCTCTAGTCTTAGAGAGGGAGTTTAAGACTCTTTCAAAGCAGTGTATTCTCACTCACTTCAATAGCTCTTCCCTCTGTCAATTGCCTTTTTTCCCAAATAAATGAATCTGGAAGTACCACTATATGTTATTTTTCTCCCACCTCAGTCACTGCATAAAGCAGAAAGCTAAGGGGAGGTATGAGCAGTGCGTGCTGGGAACCATTAAGAAACAAACTCAGAAGCCTTTTTTTAGGTTAAAGCCTATCTTCTATAGCTCCTGTTCCTCCTAGAAAATGTTAAGTTAATGGCATTTAACAGAAAGGCATATTTGTGGCATCCAGCCAGTCACATGGTCCATCAGAGTAGAGATTAAACTGGTTGACTGATACCCCACACTTTGATCCAAATCCCAGTGAGGATGGCAGGAGCCTTCCTGTTGATTTTGCCTTTGTGCCGATTTCACTGAGGAGCAGATTAAGCCCCTACGGTGCTCCTCCCCTCACCTTATTTCAGCTACGTACATGTACATCTGTGCTACTTCACCTCATGGTCCATTTTTGCCCATGTAGAAAAAATAGCATTTCCAGAGCCTGATTCATCCATCATGTTTCCAATGTCTACCTTACAATGAGATAACTCATAGACAACTAGCGCAGAAGCAGATGTCAACACTGTCAATATCATCTCACGTGAGGCGAGAAGAATCCCACTGCTAAGGTACATCCTCTTGAAAGAACAAAGACCATTTACAGGTAGCCAGGTCCAAAACTCCAGATTTCACATTCACTGCTTCAGTGTATTTGTTCCCTAGTTGTCTCCTGGACTGGTACCCAGTAGATCCTGTGTAATTTCCTTGCCCTGTCACAGACTTTCTGCAATTTTAAGCAAATTACTTCTTCTTCATGCACCTTGAGTATTGTGAGGATAAATTCAATTATATTCGCCCTGTGCTGTAATGCTGTGATATCTTGGTGAAGAGTGGAGTTGAAAAACTTAGAGTGAGTATGAGCAGTTGGGATACTCTGCTGTGCTATCTAACTCAAATCTCACATAAAAAGGATCCTGGAAGCCCACCTACTGCTCTCATTTATGATTACGCAAACCCACTCATCAGCAAGCAGAATTTGCTCTTAGTTCCCTGACCTCTGTTACTATTGTTTGTTAAGAAACAGAGAACCATTTGCTTCCAAAGGCAAGAATGGAGCTTGCTAGTAAAGGCAATATAGGAAAACTAAACCAGGACTTTTCCAAAATCATTAAAAAATTGAGATAGAAACCCATCGTCAGTGGGTAGAAATACATTCTAAAAATCTTTTCATCTCAGCAGGTATTTTTATTTTTTTAACGTTACTCTATATGGATCTCCTCTCTGAACTCTCATATATTTCCCCCCACAACATTTATTACATCTGGTGCATCTTGACTTTTCAAAACACAGAATGTGGTTAATTAGTTGTTTTATATAAAGATGCAGGAATTGGGCATTAGTGAGGCAAATGATTGAGGCTCTTCCAAGTTTTTTAGAACACCTTGGTGATAAAAGTCTGTTCAGAAAGGCAAGGGCTGCAGCTTGTTTGGCATTGTTTTCCAACAGCATTAGCTCACATCTGGCAGGAAGTATTGGCTTTAAAGGCTGCATGAAGGGTTTCCAGTTCCAAAAGAAGGATTTCAACTTGTTAGAGGAACCAGGAACCCTGGGAATCAGCTACGGGTGCCCAGAGGACTCACTGGTAAGTGTATCATCATTTGTGAGATAACAACAAAATTTTGGCAATGGATAGAGCTGTGAGCTTGAGTTTTACTCCAAACAACAGAAAGAAAGTCTTCAACCAAGGAAATGATAATGCACACACTGACTGGCAGGGGTGGTGTGTGTGAGTTAAGCCTGCTGACATACACCCAATTTTCACCCTGAATTACAGCACAAGCTGTTTCACTTGATGTTCTTATCATATGTGAGATTGCAATGTGAAAGCTGGATCTGAAATAAATTGTGTGCTGTGTTCTGAAAGGAAATATTCCAACGTAATTTGTTTTTTCTTAAAGAAACAAGGAGAATTGTCCTCACATGCATCCTAATACAGATGTATGAAATGAAAAAGAGAGCATGATATTCACCCTTCAAATGAGTTCTCCCCTTAAGTCAGGCCAGCTATTCCTCTGTGATACACAAACCAACTGCACCAGCAGTAACACCAAGAAAATTGCCATTTTGTTTCTGGTCCCTTCCATCATTCATCATTTGTCCATTACAACGCAAGGCTGGTAAATCTAAACAGTGTTTGTGGTCTTTATCCGATGGCCATGTCTATCCAAAGCCATGCTGCAAATCTGTGAAGTTGAAGGAGCCCAACACTTGTAGAACTCATCACACAATCTCACCCTCTGTGACCAATGAAGCTAGCTGCATCTTGTCCTACCTCAGACCCAGTTTTACTCCTGAGACTCAGAGGGTTATAAACTACCATGTCCAACACCCCCCAGTCCTGTCCCAACACTCAGTGCAGCACACAGACTAATATATAATATGTTGGGATGGTGAATCAGTGCCCCATAGCATAGACAAGGGCTTGAGCCCCCTCTTCTTCTGGTCTTCAGGCTCACTAACATCAGCAGACTTAGGATGAGGCCAAGAATCCCAGGAAACTGAGAACAATTTGGCTTACACGGTCTAAAATGGCTACACTTTCTTAATATTTTCACAGCATGCAAGGGAAAGCCTATATAAATTACATTGACATGCATGAAAAATTGAAGGTTTTATAGAACTGAGCTGGCTGAATCTTTAAAAAAAAAAAATAGCCCCATTCTTTTTATGATTTGAATGTTTTCTTGAGGTTTACTTGTAATTTTGTTTCATTTAATACACAGATGTCCCGCAAAGCATATTTCAATGGAGAGGGCTTCATTGCATCAAGCCAAAAAGCATCCCTCTTTAGTGAATTTGAAGGAGGCTTTAATTTCCGGACATTGCAACCCAACGGGCTGCTGTTTTACTATTCTGAAGGAGTGAGTATATATTTCTTTACAGTTGGTTTTATTTTTTCCTCACATTGTTTCCCAGGAGAATA
>JAVJGG010000013.1:24407628-24428345 GCA_035590195.1 Aviceda cuculoides
GAAGGAGGCTTTAATTTCCGGACATTGAAACCCAAAGGGCTGCTGTTTTACTATTCTGAAGGAGTGATTATATATATCTTTACAGTTGGTTTTATTTTATCCTCACATTGTTTCCCAGGAGAATATTAGGGGAATAATACAATTTCTCACTTCATGGTTTCATAATAGAGAAAGAAGTCTCCAATATAGAAGCATTCATTGATGACCTCATTTTCACAGTTCGCATTTGATCTACAGATGAAAACCAGCAATGCTTAGGCATTATTTTGATGTTGAGAAGAGGATTTAATCATATGCCTAGAATTAACATGCATCCATTTGTGCTCAATAAAGTCCTTAGAGCAGAAATGCACAGTGGGTCTTGCTGTGCTCAGCAGTACTGCAATCTCTATTTGGACCTGTAGGTGCTACCAAAGTACAAACAGTATTAAGGGCCTGACATTTTCCATCCAGACACAATCCCCTAGAAGCAAAGACAAAGTTTGTTTGAATTAGTGGGATGGTATTTTGAGCATTGCTGAGTTGACAGAAATCAATAAGAAAGCTGCCCATATTCCCAGATGGTACTTAGACCTCCATGTGTGACTGGGAAAAGCTGCACTTGAGAATGGCTCCTTGTTCTAAATGTCCCCTGAGAGGTATGACATGGGCAGAAACATGGACTTGCACTCCCAAAATGTTGTGTGAGCCAAAGTGATTCCAAGATCCAGACTGACATCTGCAGCAAGCATGAACTGAGATGACAGAACATTTGCAACCACCCCCGAATGTCTGTTCTGCTGCACTTGCAGAAGCTCATCAGCAGTGCAGCAGGGAAGGCTGTATGACACCGATAACCACGCCTGAACTTTTACATTTTACAGCCTGGAGTATTACCTTAAATTGAAATCAGTAACCATGTCAGTTATCCACATAACTGCATAAATGAGGCCTTACACACAGCACTTCTGGTGTTGACTCAAAAGCTCTCATCCTGTGAGGTGCCAAGTGCCCTACTTAACAAAAGGAGGTTCAGCTACTTCGCACTCGGCAGTAGGAGACAGGGTGATTCCTACCGGTGCACAGCGGCAGGGCTTGCTCTAATGGAACAGACAACATTCCTGCTATGTAGCACAGTGATCCCGTATGCCTGACCCAGATAGCAGATCTTATCTCTGAGATAATTTTGAGTCATTGAACTGGTCTGATCAGGGGGAATTAGGAAGAAAAAAAAAAAAAATGCATTGGTCTTACGACAGCAGGAATCTTGCGGTAACAGCTGCTATATACAGTACTGGGAGTACCAGAAACACAAACGAAATGTAAACATCATACAGCCATGTTAGATGGAAGGAGCTCATGTGACATACTTGAGACATAATCAACAGCAGAATTCCCAGAATTCAGGCTTAAAAACCAGCAAGAATATCAATTCTACTGAGATCATCCCCTGTTTTGCTTCTCAGTATACCTTTCTGCAAATAGAGCACAAATGGGCAAAACAGCAGGAAGGAAAATAAATACAACAGGAAAATGCACAGATCTGTTAATTTTTCTGTGTTACGCTTGCTTATGGAGATGTTTTTGTCTGTATTATTTCAGTCAGATGTATTATCCATCTCTATGGACAGAGGTGCTGTGGTTTTAAATGCAAGTGGAACCAAAATTCAATCACCAGACCGAAATTACAACGATGGAAAAACCCACTTCGTCATTACTTCTGTCACATCAGAAAGGTAAAGGTGTTCAGCATCTTTTATTCCCTATCTTTAGCATATAAATATTTCTTGTAAAGTATGTTATCATTTAATATTCACTTCTAAAGTGATTTTTAAGTGGGGTTTTTTAAGTGATATTTTTAACTGATCAATTCAGTTAAGAAAATACAAAGCCAAAAATCTATGCGATTGAAACTGGCCAGCTTGGCCTGAGCACGAGATGCTGGTAATTTTTAGTAAAACTAAAATAATAGTTTTTCTAAAAGCTTAGTCCTTTTTTGTCCTCAAGTATGAAAGCAATTTAATATAATTAAAGACTAGCATGAGATTAATTTTTCATCAGGATTGATTGTTCTGATTTGTTAAAGCCATCCAAAATTGACCCTGAAGTAATTGAGGTATCTTCACAAAAAACCATTCATTTGGGATATATACAGTGGAATGTGTTCAAAATATTTTTTAGCACTGACAGACACAAATGTGAGACTAAATATAGCAGTAGGGAATAAGTCTCCCTATGTTCATCTTGAAATCTTGAAAGCATTGTTTTATTGGTATGTTTTAGTGTTGTTTTCTATGTTTAAAATTTTCTTAGAAGGTCAAATAATTAAAGCATCTTTCTTCAAGAATCTTGTATGTGCAGATACAACCAGGTCATTCTCAGTTTTCTAATGGAAATGGAGGTTTGTACCTTTGACTTCTGACTCCAAGAAGCACAGTTTGAAAAGTTGAAGGTGCGAAAAGGTGCCTTGGAATAGCCTTGGGGACTGTCATGTTTCCCTGAGTGTGCTGAATTCTGAACTTGCCAAACAAAATCAATGTCTGATGCTTTAGTTATACTCAGTTTCTTATTAAAGCAATAGAATCCTTCCTGACTTCTGCAGCAATTAATGTGTTACAAAATTAGATTAGGTAAAAAACATTGTATAAGTTCAAACATCAATGTATTGTGATGAAAGAGGAGGAAAAAGGTATAGGGGCATAAAGAAGAAGGATTAGCACGTGTTTAGATCTTATTTTACCCAAATGGTGGCTCCATCCATTTATTAGCAATCCCTTAGTTTATCTATCTTCACTGAGTGGACTGTATTTTTTTGGACTACACAATTAACTCCAGAATATTATTAAATCCACGGGCCTCTGGGCTCAACTTTGCCAGTGGGTTATTGCACTGCTACCTGTTGCATAGCTGGAAATGAGAAGGTCTCATGACTTTGAGCAGTGCCACCATTCAGTAACGTATACACTGAGCGGAGCTTTTTGGGTGCATGTAATATGCTGTCTAACCACTGCTATTGATGTTTCTGAAACTAGCCCACAAAATGGATGCTTTGCCCTTGCAGATATGAGCTGACTGTTGATGACAAGAAACAAAGCAAGAAGAACCCAGCAAAGGACAGAGCAGGGAAAAGCCCGGACAACACCAAGAAGTTTTATTTTGGCGGCTCTCCTCTCAGAACGCAGCAAGCCAACTTCACTGGCTGCATAAGCAACGCTTACTTCACTAGGTACATCTTCCCAAACACATTACTGGGCAGTCACTGCGTGACAGCTTGAATAGTAGCTCAAGAGAACTGATTTGTTGTCACAAAAAAAATCCCGGTCTCATTTTGTGAGGCTAGACAGTATGTGTGAATAAGTTTCTTACCTTACTTGCCATGAAATCTGCGGGCACAGACCTGCTAGGTTAATATATTGTTAAAGTGGGAATAACTTGATGTAAATCAGCTTTCAGTACTGCACCTGCTAATGCTGCTGGTGCAACGTATAATTTGCATCGCTGTAATTTACATTTGTATTATGTAGCTTTCAGCTCTGCCTTTGAAACAAAATGATATTAAGGCATCTCACAGAAGCTGGGAAAGTTAGGAGTTTGGTCATGTGAAAATGGTCAGAATTTGTTGATTTTAATCACTTTATGAAATGTTCTTATATAGAAGATTTTAAAGTTAATTTGATGCTGTAGATTGATACTCTCTGTTTATGTAAGCATGGATAAAACAGGCAGAGGTAGTATAGGCTGCCTGCATTACCCATACATTGGCTGATAAATCTGTACATTTATCCATGATCCAGGAATGAAAAAAAAAGTCCATCCAAACATCATTTAAACCATAATGTAAAATTCTGTGGTTTTTATGAAGACAATTCCAATGCTTGGAAAAAAGCTGTTCTTGTAATCCCCTTTTTGAAACACAGGTTGGATCGAGAGGTTGAAGTGGAAGATTTCCAGCAGTACTCTGAGAAAGTTCAGACTTCTTTGTATGGATGCCCTGTTGAATCTCCTCCAGTTGCTCTTCTCCATAAGAAAGGAAAAAACTCATCAAAAGCCAAAGGAAACCGTAATAAAAAGGTTTGCTACAAATTGCCCCAGTAGCACTCTAGAGTTTTCCAAAGTTTTGGCAAATACTGTGCCATGATTGGGAATTCTCCAAATCATGGATCCAAAATGTACCACATGAAGACTATTTCACATATATGAAGGAAAGGATTCTGTTCTTTGCATATTCCATCACTGCATCCCTGACCCGATCTATCTGGCCTACATTTGCATCATTCTCTCTTGCTAGAACTGTAAAACAAAATTTATGACATCTTCAAAAAAGTACTGCAGAAACAAGCCTTCTTGATTTCTTCTATATCCTAAAGGCAATAAGGTTGCTTCTATCCTCAGCTTCGTCTGTGTGTCTCTCTTTACTGGGTACAATTAGCATGTATTAATATAAATGTGAAAAAAAAATCCTTCTTCCAGCATGCAGAACTTTTAGTCCTCTTATGCCTATAGTATAGCTGGTATCATCAAAAGCAGAGAGGACAAGATTCAATTAGGAAAACTGCAAAAGAATTGAATTGTAATTATGTTAGCTACTCAAGTATTCTGTTTATCCCTTCTTCTGCCCTAAATCAGCATCTACAGTAGATTTGTTCAAGGAAAACCTGACTTGGAACCATTCCTGCTATTTTTATAAGGAAAAAAAATGTATTACTAGCTTAGATATAAATGATACTGTCATTTTATTATGTTCAATCTTAGTTAAAATTTCCGGTTAATGGTTCTCTTTCTATGAAGGTGGGAAGAGATAAAGACAAGATTTCACAGCCTTCGACTGGCCTCAAGAACCTGTATCAAGAAGTGAATATGCAAAGAGACCCTCAGTGCCACTTGCCCATGAATCCCAAGGCAACCGAACATGCATATCAGTTTGGAGGAACAGCAAACAGCCGGCAAGAATTTGATCACATACCAAAGGATTTCAGTCAAAGGTAAAGGGACCTTAGAAATAAAAATTACATATGCTGGGGAGGAGAAAGATGTATTTCAAATTTTAAAAAAGGGACACATTTCTGCTGTTACCCTGGCTTTTTCCTTTGTATCTTAGGCCAATTTTTGTATAGAGCATGTTGTTAGGATATATAAAAAGGTGTTTCAGTTGAGTAAGAGCAATAAATAGAATGTGTTACCAGTTACAACCCTCCTGTGGAGTCTTCATCTGCAACATATATTAACGAAATGTGTCTCCTTGCCTATTTGTATGAAGACTTGGAGGATGTTAGTTCTGTACAAGCAATGCACCTTTTGTCTCTTTGCACAAGAAGCAATGGCATTAGAGCAGAGCTGGAAAAGAACATGACAGTTTACCGAGAAATGAAGCAGTTACTTGTTGAGTGGACTTTGTCAGCTATTTAATGGTTAGGAATCTACACAGTGCAGTAGGACATAAAGCTATGAAAACCATGTCCAATTCAAGCCATAATGGAAACTCAAGTAATTAATAATGAGTCCAGATATTGTGGACATTTAATTCTCAGGCTCCCACAGAATATGCCATATGGTATGTTATGGCCAGCAAAGGATTTTGGTTTAATACTTTCCATGAAAGACTATAAATTCAACAACACAGCACTTCCTGGAAGCATACCAGACCACTAACTCAGAAAAGAAGAGTGCTATTTCCTTACTTAAATAAAAAAAGGCATTACGTTTGTTTTAATTCAATAGTGTTTCACTTAGGGCAGTCCTGATGGTGCCCATGTGAAGAAGGAAAACCCAAACTTTAATATGTCTCTTCATCTCTACAAGATATATTTGTTTTACAACTGTTATTACAGCTTCATCATTGAATGTGCATTTCAAAAAAACAATGACTTGCGATGTTTTAAAACAACAGATATGGGCAAGGGCCTAAAGTGTGTGTGATGTACACACATGCAATGGGGAACACACAGATCCTTCAGGCAATACTAAGAATGGAAGCTAGGCTAGTCACCTGACATGAGAAGCAGGAGTAATCAGTTCTGGCACTGTCCTACACCAGCACAGCTTTGCCATTTTTTAGACCCAAAGTAATAATACCAATCGCTCAAGAAATCTTCACTGTTGACAGTGTCAAACCAAGTCGGTATAACTTGCCATGTTGCCTTGGACTTCACAAGGAACTACAATGAAGGAGAAGCTTAGCAGTGAGTCTGGAATAACAATAAAGATTTGTGAACTGTCAGGCATCCATGCCATCACAGTTAAAAAGACCCCCAACACTGCTGTTCAACAGGAATGGAAATGTAGTGTGTATAGTGTCAGTTATTGGTGGTCTGTATTGATTTTATTCACTCCAGAGATTTTAATTTTTGAAACAAGTTCTCTGCAAGACAGCTTCTTCTCCAACTTTGACTTCTGCTCCAAAACCCAGTACAGAATGTTTCTCAGAAACAGAACTTCCATAAAGGAGATGTATATTCCTTTGGACGAGAGGAAAATCTCAGTCTTCCTCTGCTGCAGTTTGATTTAAGTCAGTTATATCTGCTCTAATTTTAATACTGTGTTTTTATGTGCCAGAGCTCAGTTCTCTATCAGTCTGAAAACTCACTCATCTCATGGAATGATTTTCTACGTCTCGGATCAAAAAGAGACCAACTTCATGTCCCTTTTCGTTGCTCATGGCCGACTCATTTTTATGTTTAATGCTGGTCATCAGAAGATAAGGATTAAGAGCCAAGAGAAATACAATGATGGCCTTTGGCACAATGTAAGTAAAAGAAAGCAATCATTATGATGGCACATGCTATCAAGGCTGTAGTAAAGACATTGCTGATTGACAGCTCAGGAAGTTTTAATTTGTGTGTTCATAACCACACTTATATGTTGAGAAACTTCTGCTAAAGTTTTTAAATATTCCATGTGGCATTTTATCAAGTCATTAACTAGGGACAGGAAAGTAAGTCAGATATAAAAATCCAGCAATTCCCAACACTAACAGCTGAAGAGAAGTGATGGCAACAAGCAGAACAGTGAGGCAATTAAGAGTTAAGTTAGCTAGCAAAGGAAGGACTAGGATAATTTTGCTCAGCAAATTTCTTTGAAGTTCCTAAGCAAGGAGCACAGCTGTCTTAAACTACAGAGGGAGACTATGAAAATAAAAAGACAATTTTAGGGGTCAAGGTGAATTTCCCTCTGTAGGTACCTCTCCCTCCTCACTGACTACAGAGGAAGTCTAGGGTTACTAAGCTCCTAACTTGGGCATTTAAGTGTTTAAAGCAGGCTCGATGAATCCAGACCATAAAACTGGTGAAGAACGTGAAAATGCTAACAGTGATAGCACTGTAGCAATGGATCATATATGTGGATATAAGATAGTCACATATCAGTAGACTTTGTGATACCTTGATTACCTCTGCCTTGTACACCAAAATGTAAGAAAGAATAGTTTTACTATCTAGCCTTTACATGAACATGAAAAGAGAGGGTTGTCCAGCAAAGAATATTGGCAGTTAATGAGATAGGTTTGTAGACTATCACTCACAAGCTTTTCTTCTAAAATTTCTTATCTTCTTCCACTGCACAGGAATGTTCACTCAGCAGATTAAAGTAATCTTCCAAATTTTTTTCCTCCCTTTCTAGGTGATATTTATTAGAGGCAAAAATATTGGTCGCTTGATAATTGATGGTCTCCGAGTACTGGAAGAACCTTTCAGCAGCAATGCTAATACCTGGCAAGTCACTGAACCACTCTATATTGGGGGTGTAGCTCCTGGAAAAGCTGTGAAAAATATCCAGGTAAAGCAGACACCCATTACATCATCCCATACCTCTATGTACAGCTAGTGCAAAAGCTGACTGTATGATCTGAATCCTCAGCATGCTGAGGAACACACAGCTCAGTTCACGTGGATAGCAAAGCTCCTGCAGGAATGGGCTGGCAGTAGCTGGGCTAGACTTCCACAGACTTGCAGCAGCAACTGGAAAGCCAGTGGTCCCTGAGGAACACAGAAATCCTAGTGACATCCAAGCTTAGAGACAGGTAAAGTTAGGTGAGATCAGTTTCACCCTAAGATTTGAGATACAGATGAGTTTTGGAGAGATTTTAGTGTTGTCTTAGTATCTCTGTTTTAAGACAGTCCCTAGAAGTCAGAATTCTGCTCTACATCTTGATACTGAATGATGTGGAAAGGAGTGTTAAAGCAAAAATGAACATAATCAAGTCTCCTTCAAGATAATCTTTAGTGTTATGTGCCTAACAAGATAGATACACTACTCAGAAAAAGTAGACCCCTGTCCTGCCTTGAGGGTATGAGGTATGTATAACACTGCCTTGTTCTAGTTGCACTTTATTTCTCACAGTTCGGTAAGGACTGTCTGAGAAACAACACAAGCTGGAGTTCCCTTGAAGTCATCAGAGAGATATGAGAGGCTAGGAAAAGCATCTGTCCTGCTTCTCTTCTCTGGTAACTATTTTTTAATTCAAAATTGATGCAGCACCAGACAACCCCAGCCTTACAGCTCGTAAAACAAGTACAAATAAGGACAGAAGAGTTTATTTCCTTCCACAAGCAGTTTCTCTACTAATCATGCTTTTTTTTCCCCCTCAGATTAACTCTGTCTACAGTTTCAGTGGTTGTCTCAGCAATTTACAGCTCAATGGAAGATCAATTACTTCAGCTTCGCAGACATTTAGTGTAACACCTTGCTTTGAAGGCCCATCAGAAGCAGGAACATACTTTTCATCAGAAGGAGGATATGTCGTCCTTGGTAATACAGTACTAAACAAATGTATCCCATAATAAGACTGTAGTATTCACTGTGCTTCAGAATGGCATATTTTACCAAAGGGAGTGGTATTTTCTGAGGCTGTGAGCTGTAAGGATTACTAGATACAGATCATTATTGTGGTAAGGAGCTGATGTTGACAGGTTACAATCTCACCATGAAACTTAACAAGTTGTTATGTAAATACATCTGTATGTATGTATTTCAAATAATTAGAATAATTTCACAGGGGAACAGATTATAATATGGGAAAAATTATCACAGACATATAGAAGTCAATGTGGCCAAGACCAAGTACACCAGCAAACAGTCATCCCTTAGTTTTTTAATTAATAAAACAACATGTAATGCAAAAATCCTAAGGAAAGGCTTTCTGCATGTCTTGATAATGAACAGCATGACAGAATACATCTTTTCTGTCATTTAGGCCTGTTGTGTTCCAGGAAGTGTTTTATGAGGGTTTTTTGGTCACATAGGCTCTGATCTGAACAGGAAAGGAAGCTGCACAACCCTATTCATTGGCAACACCAAGAAGAATTGCAGTGTTTCTAATTTGCTCCCTGGCCTGCCACCAGATTGAAAAAGGGAGTTTCTTCTACTGAATCATCAAAGCTCAAGTGAACTCCCACTCACTGTATAAAGATTGCTGAATGTCTACCAAATTGCACAATAAGAAACTGCTAAAAAATACAGATTACTTTCTGCTGTCCATTTCATTGCTAAGAAATATTTTTAAACAAAATACATTTTTGTAAATAATGGGAAAATAAAGAAACCTATATTAGTACTCCAAGCAAACAATCAAAACAAAAGTTGAAATGGGTCATCGATGGCACACCATGCCATCTCTTCAAGTATGCGTACTGGCACATGTTTCAACAATTTCAATGACAGGATAAGTAAGTTCCACCCTGGGCTTTGAATTTCTGTTTTGACTTTGAATAAATGTCCAATTTCATCACTAACTCAGTACAAAAAGAATGTTATTCTTTTTACCCCACAGATGAATCCTTCAGTTTAGGCCTGAAATTTGAAGTTGTTTTTGAAATACGTCCCCGAAGCAGCTCAGGAATTCTCCTGCATGGTCACAGCGTGAATGGAGAGTACTTGAATATGCACATGAGAAATGGACAGGTATAATGAGAGTCCTATTTCCTCCACTGCTTTGACTGGTTCCTCTCCTACCTGCTTGGGCTTTGCTATATGCAGCTTTTGTCTTACAAATTTGCCATTAATTGATTCTTATTTCTCTCCTAAATATATTAACAGCTTAGATTAGGCAACCCAGATATTTATTTCAAAATACAAAAAATAACACCTATGACAAAATCAGATCCCGTTACTGATACCAATGAGCAGTTGAAAAGAAACAAGAGCACTGACTCTTTGGTGCTGCTCTTCCATCCACACATTAAAAACATGTAACAGTTACAATTAAGGTAACTGTTGATTAATTTTTATTTCTTGTTTGTTAAAAGAGAAATCTGAGATGCGCTTACTCTTCTTCCTTTAACATATATGTGTGTGATGGGGAGAGAGAAAAAGGGAAAATTCTGATTGTCTGTCAGTCTGGTTTCTAGAGCCTCTGGATTTTTGTAAGGCTTTCTTTTTTTGAAAGGGGGATGTCTGAAATGAACTTACCAGATAGTTATTGCTGTTGCTATTTTTTTATTATGTTCATTGCTAAAATCTGGATCTCTTCATGCTATGCATTGCACACATACAGTAATAAGTTGCAGTCTAAGTGGACAAAACAAGCAAAGGTTTAGAGCAGGGGAAATCTTTTTTTTTTTTTTTCCTTTTGCAGAAAAGAAACTCAGGGCATAGTCAAGAGATTAAGCAGTGTGGATATTCTTTGACCGCTGCAATGCACTACCCAGTATCTGTCAACCAAAGCGAAAGGGTATTTAAGTGAGGCTGGCTGTACCTCAGTTAGAAATGCAACACCTCAGGAAACATGCTGTCACCTCTTACAAGAACAGGAACCTACAGTAGAGCGACTGACTGGACTGTTTAACATGGTGATTCATCCTATCCTAAGGCAGGTGTCTAACATAGGTGACTAAGTCAGCTGTCATTCAGAGAATCTATTTTTCTATATTGACCATAGAAAGAACAACACATGCTTCAGTTAGGCACCTAACTTTTGACAGCCAATTAGGTAAGATAAAGCCCATTCTTATAGCTGTAGCTAGTCCTTGGTGAATTAACAAAGAAATTCCTAAAGCACATTGTATTGCTCTGTATCATGTCACATTTAAAGGTTGAATCTGTATACAACTAGTCCAGCCTAGTATTTCTTATGTAAAGATCTGATGGAAGGTTTGCATGTCCAGAATCTTGCCTGGTTTTCCAACTGTATCAGTTAGTCTAACAAAAGATACTGCCTCACTTACTGCTTCAAACCTCACTTCCTGCATAACGCATGTGCAATTCATAAACAAAATTCACCCTTGAAAAGCAGCTCTTCCCTGCCTGTCACTGCAACAGGTAAGCCAGTTACCTTCTTAGTAAGCATCTGTGGTTTTTAACATTAACTGTCTGCTCTCTTTGAATGCATTACCAAAGACTGTTTGGTGAAAACATTTTTGCTGGACAAATAAGAACAATCACCATCTTTAATTCATTTTTTAAATGTACGCATCTCTATCAGTACAGCTTGTCTGGGGGATTTATTAAGGAGCCACTTTCTCTCACAATTCTTTATTTGCTTTAATCACTCATATATATTCTGTCCAAGGGTGGATAAAAGAGAACATGAGGATCATTTCATTTTTGCTTGCTGCTGCCCTTGTGGAAAACAGTTTAAAAATGTCTTAGTTACAACTATGTTGAAACAGAGATCCTCTAAAATTAAATAGAAGTTGTTTCCTTGCAACATTTTCGGTCAACAAGTTGTCGGTATTAGCAGGGACAACTTAGACATTTGAAAAGCCTAAGTGGCTATCCTCAGTGTTTGGAGTTCTCTGGCAATCACCACTGGCAATTTTGTGCGCCGCAACAGGGACACAGCACTGCTCTGCCACTGCTGTAACATTTCCATGCAGAAAGATATTAATCCACGTAATCCACATAAACCAGAGGTGCAAAAGTCAGAATTAGGTTCACTTTCTAGCTCTGCCAGAGATTTTCTGGTAAGCTTGAACAAGTAACTTAAAAGTGATTCTTAAGTTCCCTATCTATTTCTTTCTCACATCTTGCCTGTTTGTTTATACTTAGGTCTTTCATGACTGTTTTCCTTAATAAGTGGCTAGCAAGATGCCAAAACATCATCTGATGCCTCTAAACACTGATTTACCACACAGGAAATTATAGAGTAGCAGTACTAGAAAATCTGAGTGAAATTAGCTGTTATTCTTTAATCTTTTTTGAACTCTTCCTTGAGTTCAAATCAGAAATGGTGCAGAACTATTGAATCTAAAAACAAAACAAAACAAAACAAAAAACACAAAAAATAAACCCAAAACAACTAAATCAGTGAATTAGAAAGGTGGTTTATTTTAAAGAATTTCATGAAATCACGTTTTTGTTTCTCTTACATACTAGGCATGTTTTGAGTGAGGAATACAGCATTATTACAACAGAAGTCAAAAACAGAACAGGAAGGGGTTTACAGTGACAACTACATTATTTTCCCCCAGGTTACTGTGAAACTAAATAATGGAATCAGGGATTTTTCAACTTCAGTGACACTGAAACAGAGTCTCTGCGATGGCAGGTGGCACCGAATTGCAGGTCAGTAAAACATGATCATCCCCTAAATAAGGTGACAAAGCCCAGCTCTCCCCTGCAGATAACCATCTCCATGGGCTAGTGCACAGGGAACGGGGTCATATTCTCAGTTCTCCCTTTTCACCTGTCAGGACATAAGTTTGTGTGAAAGACATAGTCATATTGGTCCCTCAGATACAGGAACTGTAGAGCTTCCTGGGAGGACAAGCACAAGTTCCTACAAAGAACAAGCAAAGATGGAAGCTCCCTCTTCAAAGAGCACAAGACAGCCTAGTTGAAATGCTGGCAACCTTTCCTAAGTCCTATACCAGATGATATTCTTCTTTTCCCAATTAGTGGTTAAATAAGTTGGTAGAATGTAGCAGGCACAAGTATGTGCTGCCCTTAAAGGTCAAATAACAGGACAGATCTGGGGAGCCTTTGCCTCACACAGAGAGATGTCTACAGACAGGATTTTGCCTCTGTGCCGTACAGCCATCCTTCTTTCCTGGGTCTGAAAGTCAGAAAGTACTTCTAAACCTGAGGTACTTTGAACTCCCTTACCTTCCCGTCTAGGCGCTGACTTGCGCTATTTCCCAGCATCACATCCATAAGAGATATGAGTGTGCACCCTTTCCCCATGCATTCTGGTTTCCTTCTGATGGAAACCCAGGCACACAAGCAAGGAGGAAACTTCACTGCATTCTAGTACATCTCCTATTGGGAATGATTTGGCAAACAGTTTTTCTAAGCCACACGCCATTGTATGCTCATACCCTGCAGCCTAGACACAGCTGCTGGCAATCAAGAGCCCCACGCAAAAGCACCCTTGCTCCCACACTCTATTTTCCATTGTCCCTGCTCTATGCCAGAATTTGCCCACATGGCTCACACCCAACCTAGCAAATGCTAAATCAAACTACTCGGATGAAACAGTTAACTCCTGTCTGTCATAGAAAACTCATGTGCTACTTCTTACAATCTTCTTGATTCCCGTTCTCCTTCCAGTTATTAGAGATGCTAATGTGGTGCAGCTGGATGTAGACTCTGAAGTCAACCATGTTGTAGGGCCACTAAATCCAAAGGCAACTGACCACAGAGAGCCAGTGTTTATTGGAGGTGTACCAGGTAAGATTTTTGGCAGCTTTGTGGTAAGTTGTTCTCAAATTTCAACACAGTTTCCAGAGAAAGTATAGAGACTTCATTTTCATTTCAAAAAAGAACAAAATATATCTCATGCGAACAACCTGGTAAAATTCAAAGGCTCAAGAGCTGATCAGAAGTGTTCTGCCTCAAGTTCTCAAAGAAAAAAAGTGCTGCTTCATTGAAGTTAAAACATTCACAGCTGCTAGAGGGTCAGGTATGGTCTCAGTAGAGAAGTCAGACAGCTAGAAAAAAAATAACTTTTTTTCCATTTTACTTTCCAGTGTGGGCTTACTGTTTTTTAAGAAGAGATTTATTTATTTATGGGGTTGGAAACTCGCTGTCACTGTAACTGGAATCTCAAGGTTTTGTGGCTAGTAGGCTTCTTCCCTCTTCTTCAAGCAATGGTGTCTTTGAACACAAGACAAAAGATGAAAATTCTTTTTCTGACTAGTGATTTTTATTGCACAGATGTCTGCTAATGTGAATTTGTGACTCACAGACCATCTGTGTAGTGTGGGCCAAGATTACTACATTTACTTCCCTTATTCAACAGACAGAGCTACTCTGTTGGGGTTCATATACAAACTGTAATCAACACTACGTGATTCAATTTTTAAGTCATCTCCTGTACATTTCTCATTGAAAACATGCAGCATCATTTCTCTGTGCCTTGCATGTCAATCATGAACTGCTCTAACTACAAAATTTATTATATTGCTTATCTTGGATTAGTGGCTTGAGTGCGTGATGTTCTCATCCATCCCACACTGCCAGGAGGAAAAATGAGTCTAAAGGGAATAATAAAATCTATGTGCAGATGCTGGTTCACTCTTTAAATCCAAACTGGAATTTTATTAGGACAGAACTTATCCCAGAGAGGTAATATAAAGTGGTAATTGCAAATGCTGTTCTGCTTCATAATAGAGCCTTCTATTTCTACATTAATTATAGAACACAAAAGCAATGTCATATATCGTCTCTATAATGCTATTATCACCCTGGCACAGAAAAATCTTACAAAGAAGTTCATGACAACAAACAAGCAAGATACAATACTAACTAATACCATGTAAATATAGTAAACTAAGTGCAAACTAACAAATCGGACACAGATGACAATACATGTAATGTTAAAAGAAATTACAAACATGCACCCTGGGATTCATCTACTCTGTTACTTAAAAGAAAATGCAGTTGTCGAAAAATGCAAGATTGGGCCCCTATTGACTATGTAGTATCAAGAGTTTTACATAGATGTAGCTAACTCCTCGCACTTACTCTAATGGTCTCTAGGACACTGGCAGTAGGCCAGACATTTTAAAAGACCCACAGAAGATTCAGCAGAGCTGCAGTTAGCAGCAAATGGAAAAAATTCTGCCACCAAGCTGATTATTTTGGTCATCATGAGCTCTAATTTTATTTTTTTCTTAAATCTGCTTCTTCCAGAGTCTCTGCTAACATCCAGCCTGTCTACACGCAACTCCTTCATTGGCTGCATTCGTAACTTCATGATTGATGAAAAACCAGTGAGTTTTAGTAAAGCAGCTTTGGTTAGTGGTGCTGTAAGCATCAATACCTGTCCAGCAGCCTGATAGTGCACTGCATCCATCCCATAAAGTTCCTTAGACCACAGAAAGAAAAACAGAACAAAAGAAACCATGTTCATCGAGAGAAGAATGTAAATATCAAGGATCTATCTACAGAAAGCAGTATGTTAAATGGTCACTTCTAATGTTTATGTGCAAACAAAACTCACTGAAGAATAAAGGGCTGTTGCTTCTGCACTTCTCTTACTACACCACAAGAGTGAGCTTTACCATTTCTTATAGTGTATGTGTGGCCAGTCTGTAACATGAAAATGTGGGATTATAAAAAATGAAAATTATATTAAATATGTTACTTTCAAGATAGATCCTCTACATCATTTTATTTCATACCTTAGGTCATCCTTTGTTTCACAGGAAAAGATCTGCTAATGCACATTAAAGAATAAAGCTAGATAAAAGACTTACTTTGCAAATAACGGGGATCAATTTTTTTTTTTCCATTCAACTCATTTATCTATCCCTCAATTAAAATGAGGGGCAGAGAACATACCAATTATGTAACCTTACAAACAATGAAAAACTAAAAATTTTATTCCACTTCTAGACTTCATGGATATGTTCTAGCACAACATGAAGATAGGATGTATATCTTTTAAGACAGATGCTTCATATAACTGATCATTTACCTAAACTAGGTTAATTTTAGAGCAATACTTGCCTTACGTAGGAAGGGAGAGGAGAGACAAAATTCAAAATTTCAAGTTTTTTCTCTAGATTTTTAAATGCACTTACATATAAACACTAAATCCACAATCTCATTGTGATCTCATTTGCACTAATATAACACAAGTAAACATGATGCATAGAAAGCAGAATCATAGTCACAGTTTCAGGCAAATCCCTTATCACTTAAAATCATCACTTCCTCGTGAGACTGCTGCAGGACTTCAGTTTACAGAAGTAATCCTCAAACTAGGAACATGTTACTGTGGAATGTATCCCAGAAGACATGCTGCTGCAGCGGAACTGGGGGTGAAACAGGAAGATGTAAACAGAAGGCAAAGGGCTGCAAATCTGAGCTATGTTAAAACCACAGAAGGTAGATGGAAGTTAATACTAGGCTTTAGCTTACAGTAGGCTTGAACATCAAACAGACAAGTCACTTGCAAAACTTAGTCTCTTCAGTGATAACCTACAAGGCACCAAAACGATTTAGGTTTCTTTTCTCTAAAGAATAAGCTACTGTTGACAGAAAGTTTTATGATTGCTGGGCAAGTTATTGTTCGAACCAACTCAAAACCTGACCAGCTGCAAAGTAGGAAAGTATGAGAGGCAAAAATAAAGGACAACACCCTACAGACTAAAAATTAATAGGAGCTTATCTGGAAAACACACAAGTGACAACTGGAATCCAAAGATCTTGAATCTATGGACAGCTGGAGGAACCATCAGAATAAGATACATGTGTAAGCACTAATCAGTAGCTTCCCTACTACTTTCTCAGTAGGAAAAGCATTTTGACAGACTGAAGTGGTCTTGGCTTACTGTGGATAAAGAACTGCAAGCTCTGGACAGACTGGCAGAGGAACTCTACAGCAGCTGGGACCCTGTCACTACCTCTCCACTTGTCTCTGGAGTCCAGTGTTGGGTGGTAAGCAGACAAGAGAAGATAGCATGGCTCCAGCAGTCACTGCCTCTCTTTCCACCAGCCTTGTCAGCTCTGCTCTTGCTTTCAGCCCCATGCCTGTTCTAACTGCCTTCTCCTGGATGCATCTCCCATTCTGTTCCCAGCAACTGTCAGGCAATATGCTCCCAGGACTGATTCCCTTCCCAACCCCACAGGGAGACCCCCTACCTCTGAGAGTGGTACTTAGCCCCATCTTTTCATCAGTCCATAGCCCACTGTTCATAATTCAGAAGCAAGCAGTAAGAGTACCCCTCTGCAGTGTCTCTGAATCAAGCACATCATGGGCTCCCAAATCCAGCTGACTTCAAATGCCATCTTTGTCTCGTATGCCAAAACCAATATGCCTGCTCAACTCTTTCCTGCTCCCAGCTACTGTCCAGATTCTGAAGAGAAAACATTTAGGGCTTTTGGTTTGGGAACTTTTTTATTATTGGGGTTGAGGGGGAATGTCCTCAGATCAGTGAGCTGGGTTCCCAGTGGGTACCAGAGGCCATGCATGGTATTCAGGCTGTGCAGCCGGGAGCAGGGGCAAACAAGGAAGCCTCTCTCCTTCCGGTGGCAGTGAGCCGTTAGATTGGCTCAATCAATCTCATGACACCACAACCTGAGCTAAGCTTCCTCAGGCCCTGGTCTCCAGGACCCTATTGCTGGAAAGAAAAGAACAGCAGATTTCCTGCTTACATAGGTTCATTACAAGGATTACTGAAATTCCTTTCAAGGTTGTCTGCAGCTGCTAAGCAGAGATAGCCAGGAATAGCACATGCTTGTGCCCCCTAAGAGCATCACAGTTTAGTGAATGCTGGTATTAAGTGAAGCATTGTATGTTAACCTGTACACACATACTCAGAACGTTTTTCCACCTTACAACTACTCCAAACTAAAGCATATTTCCTCATTTCCACATCCAAGCTCTGTGAATAAACAATATTTTCCTCAGCCATATTTGCTGTAATAAGATTTGGGTTTGTTCAGTGGATTTACATTTAAGAATGACTTTTCTGAGTAATCAGTCCTTTGCATACTTTATATATATAAAACTAAAAATACAGTAAAATAGTATGTGAATAAAAAACACATTAAAATTTATAAACTGCTACCATTCAATTTACCTCTCTTTACTATATCACCAGCTAATCAAACACAGCAGTATTTGCCAAGGATATCTTCCTCAGTTTTCCTTTCTAGACCTCAGAGATGCAGGTTTTCCCTCTGCAGAACAGGGTTTCCAAAGAAAAATACTATAAACAGGAGGATACTTGCAGACTCAGGATAGAGCAGAGAATAATGCAAATTTCCCTGCCCCCAACATCCACGTAGACCTTGAAATTACCATTCCATATGCACCAAAGAAAGTCTGTATGTGATGCATTACATTACACACACCTCCGCATTCATTTCAAAGCCCCTGGTGCTTAAGAGAAGGCAACTGCCTAAGCAGAAATCTTCCCAGAATTCAATTTGTCTTCTGTATCCATCTTAAAAATTCTTACAAACCCCTTCATCTACAAAGATTTGGGAAAAACCTCCAAGGTCTGAGGTATATTGTCACATTGTCCATTTGCATTTTCAATATAAGTATCTCAATTCTGCAGAAAGCCTACAAAAAAAAAATGAGCACTGACCCTAAGGAGATTATAACTTTTCTCTGCCACTTTCAAGGTTTTAATAAGTGTTGTTATAGCCATTATCCAAATCAGGGCTACAGCTACACTGTTATTATATCATGGAATATTCTGAAATTTGACATTTGCATGGCTATATAAGAAAGAATCGGGTTTCAAGTTGAAATACTCAAAAAACTGCTTCAAAATAGAGTATTTAATTAGGATGTCTGGCCCCTCTATCTCTTATTTCTGAAGATCTGTAGAGATCTCCCATAGCTTAAGGTTCTTATCAATCTTTCTGTCTCTTTGAGGATCAAGAGTATGGAAAACAGCCTGAAAAGAAAAATGAAAGATGAAGGGTTACAGGTCTGACAGCAATTCCCCAAAAGTCAGCCATTCTAAGTAAAAAAAAAAAAAAAAAAAAAAAAAAAAAAAAACAAAAACAAAAACCACAAAACACAACAGACCTTCATATGTGAACTGAGCCCTGATAGAAATCAAGGAATAACATTAGTTCAAATTCCAGTGTATTCTCCCTACAGCAGCATGTGGCCTAAATAGTCAAACAACTGTCATTAAAAAGAAGTTGAAAGCATAGCACATGTATTTAACTTGTGATGTACATTTGGCTCTTGTTATGGTTGGGATTTAAGGGTTATTCACAGATTCACAGTGGTCCATGTCAACTCAGTTCCTCTCAATAACATAGTAAGTTATTTCTACAATTCAATTATTCAATTCATGTTCCAAAGCTGTGGAACACAATTACTGCATAGCATCAACAACAGAAAGTTACTGAGAAAATAAGGGTAAGAAACACACATTAGCGTAAGACAGTTGATTAAATGATTAACATAGACAAAAGTCTCTGAGGGACCTGGCTAGATTCATGCATTTATACTATGGTAGATGAAGTAGAGTTTCATCTACAACAAAAAAGAAAGTCAGTGTGTGATTATTTCCTTCACATAGTTGAGCTGCCCGTTTCATTAAACCTCTGAGCACATGCATCAAGCCAAAGTAGTTATTACGCATCCACTTCCTGCCCTTGGACCCCCTTGGGAAGCTAAAAAATATTCCCACATGAATATGAATCTCAGTTGTATTTCTGATTCACAGTGTTTCCAAGCTCAGTGAGAATAATCACTTTACAATTGGCGTCACAGACCTCTTAATAGCATATTGGAAGCCAAAGCACAGAGGTTTTGCTGCAATCTCATGTTCAATGGAGCGAATCCCATTAAGTAAGCTGAATCTTGATGGGACGTAGAACACAAAAACAGCTAACTGAAAGAACCACTAGAAAGTGTAGCTAACTATGCAGGAAGAAAGCAAGCCAGATACAGTAACACTAAGAGATTTCTGTAGACTTTAAATTAAGTTTTAGGATGTTTACAAGCAATGTTGTACTGCTTTTAGCCTAAGTAAGGCCAAAAAGACATGTGAAGGGAAGACCTTAAGGACACGACAGTAGGCAAAAATTATAGAAACTTTCACATCTAGTAGCTAGAACAGACCACAGCCTGAAGGTTCAGACCAGTTCAGGTAACCACAGGGAACAAAATTAAGCTATAGGTTACATCTAGTCTGTCCACAGAGAGATGAGAAATTACTACCTACTCTCCTGATTAATATTCATGGTTTTACACTGGTGATTAGTTTATAAAAGAAGTGTTTGAGGCACTATTACTCTAGTCAACCTGCCTATACCACTGAAGACATTGGTTCTTTCAACTTCAAACATGAATTTTGAGTCACCTTGGGCCACTCAATACTTTTTCTTAAGAACAATATGAATTTCCAGTAGATGGATTCTTCTCTTTCAATTAAGTTGTCGTGGTTTAACCCCAGCCAGTAACTAAGCACCATGCAGCCGCTCACTCATTCCCCCCCCACCCAGTGGGATGGGGGAGAAAATCAGGAAAAGAAGTAAAACTCATGGGTTGAGATAAGAACGCTTTAATAGAACAGGAAAGAAGAAACTAATAACGATAATGATAACACTAATAAAATAACTGTAATAATAAAAGGATTGGAATGTACAAATGATGCGCAGTGCAATTGCTCACCACCTGCCGATCGACACCCAGTTAGTCCCCGAGTGGTGAAAAAAACCTTCCTGCCCCCACTACCCCCAGTTTATGTGATGTCCCATGGTATGGAATACCCTGTTGGCCAGTTTGGGTCAGCTGCCCTGGCTGTGCCGTGTGCCAGCTTCTTGTGCCCCTCCAGCTTTCTCACCGGCTGGGCTTGAGAAGCTGAAAAGTCCTTGATTTTAGACTA